>CAKNXH010056815.1:0-37682 GCA_932178445.1 Andricus quercusramuli
GGCAGGAAACTGGGTTTGGGCTCTGTGACATTGGTGCCACAGAGCGCGGGTGCTTTGATCAATCAACTTGATGCGTCTGTGGGCTTCCTTATATAGCCACGAGAACGGATTCCCCCACTAAACGACATGTGCACTTTCTCCCCTCTTTCCGGTCACTGACAAAAGAGTATACGCATCTCACCTCTTTGTAAGCCACAACTAATAACCAGATGCTCCTCCCTTCTCAAAACTGCACGACCAATCAGCTTTGAAGTGACGCGGCTATATAACAGCGCTCATAGCAGTTTTTGCCATTGTTTGAGAATTAGGGATGGGCGATTCTCTCGAAAAGATCGATTCGTGAATCGATCCAGGATCGAATTTATTAAGATCGATTCAGCAAAAAAATCGAATCAGAAGAATCGATCTTTTGAGATCGATGTAAAAATGTCCTAAATAGTTTATATTTACCTATAAATCATTACATTTATTCAATTTCAAATAAAATGATTAAACATCGACAATTAGACACTGTTTATTCCTGTTTTCACAAAAAAACTTTGTAAACCAGGAAAAATGCTTAAATGTTTGTTCTTTTATATTGGAAATAATTTTCCATTGTTCTATTGTCTACTAAAGTATACTCAAATATACTAGTCCGTATTAGTATTAGACGGCTCCCTACAAATGCAACTTTTATATCATAAAAAATTTCGGACTCCAGTTCTAACAATAAAGGATAGAAAAAGAGATCTATTCCATTTCGAAACTTTGATAATAAAGATTTTGAGCGCAGGCTGCGTTTGCGCTTAGATTGAGATGCAGTCTGGGGCACAAAAGAAAAAATTATAAGAGCAATGAAGATAAAAATGTACGCCGTGTTCACGAAACTATAGGACGGACAGATAAATAAAAATGAAAGAATCGCTTCTTCGAGTCTGGGGGTAAAGAATCGATCCAATAAAAAATCGACTCGCAAGGACTCGCGGGAAGGCACCGAGGAAGCAGCTGGCCACCAAAGCTGCTCGCAAGAGTGCACCTGCCACTGGCGGAGTAAAGAAGCCCCATAGATATAGGCCTGGAACTGTTGCTCTTCGTGAGATTCGTCGCTACCAGAAGAGCACTGAGCTTTTGATCCGCAAATTGCCCTTCCAACGTCTCGTCCGTGAAATAGCTCAGGACTTCAAGACTGACTTGCGTTTCCAGAGCTCTGCTGTCATGGCTCTTCAGGAGGCCAGCGAGGCTTACTTGGTTGGTCTTTTTGAAGATACCAACTTGTGCGCCATCCACGCTAAGCGTGTCACCATCATGCCCAAGGATATCCAATTGGCTCGCCGTATTCGTGGAGAACGTGCTTAGAATTGTCTGATACCTATGCTCAATCGGCCCTTTTCAGGGCCACCAAATGATTTTCACGAGGAATAATTTCTGCGTTGTACATGTCTTTCCGGTCCAACTTTACATCTATCCTATACCTGTAATTTGTCCCTGAATAAACTTTCTGATTTCAAGTTCCTTTTGTCAATATTTATGGACATCTGTATGGAAAGAGTTCTTATGTAACTTTCTCATTTTGCTGGAACCAATTGAAGGGACCTGTAATTAAACAATTGAAAGTGAGGATTAGGAGAAAGTTATGTAATGGCCGCCGAGGGGGAATTCTCTCGTTAAAAGTCTGCGTCTATTACGTTAAAGAATTACATTTATGATAAAATCATTCATACGCAAGAAATATTTTGACCAGAGTTTGCTTGCTTCTGGCCCGACCCCTTTGAACAAAAATCCCCGTTAGAAGGGGGCTCGTTTCTGAAATTTGAACCTGGAGGACCCTTTTTTTAAGGGTCCCAAACGGCTCGAATCAGGTAAAGGATTTTGACAATTCTGGGTCAAAGCTGATTAGATCCGACTCATTGGCATGGAATCGCCAGTAAATGCAGGATCTGCCTTTGGAGACCCTGCCTGTAGGCATCGACAGGTTACGTTCTACGTAACAAGTAAATTATTGAGTATTTCAGAATTTTGAAAAATGTATTGCATTAAGGGCCCATGCATACTTGAACGCAAACGCTATGCTCCATCCATTGTATGTTGTACGGAATCTGAAATTTTCCGATTTTTCCTAACGTCGACCTTGTTCTAGGAACAGACGAAAGTCGACCACACAAAACAAAGTGCTGTTTTTCTTCATTAATTTATAGGACTACCGAAACCACTTTTTTCTACTTTGACATGTAACTTGTTACGACTTTTTCTTTTACTATTCTGCAATAGTTGTAATAATTAGTATGTATGTTATTATATTTTCATGCTTAAAAACTGTTATTTAAGTGACATCGCATATCACCAATTCGAGCGCCAATTTTTTTTTCTCTATGATAGGATCCAATAAATTTGGTCTATTTTTACAGAATAACCCTATAATTAAAGATTACCTGGAAAGGTCCTTGAACTTTGCTCATAGTCCTGCAAGTTTTATTCAATTAGAAAAAAAATGTTTTTAAACTTGTTCTCTGTTTCCATCAGGCTTCTAAAGCTGAAAATGCATTTGCTTACGTTATAGTTGAAAATTAAATTATATTGTTCTGTTTTGGCGAGAAAAATTCAAAAATGTCTCAAACGTATGGAATGAGATATTCGAAATATACAAGTTTTTACGATTCGAAGCATATGTAGCTTGTCAAGAAAAGGTATAAACATTTGAATAAGTCCAGGGTAGTGAGTTGATCTGCGTGGTTTTTTTCAATTCAAAAATCTCGTTATTGTTCATAAGTCATTATACAATCAAACGATGGTACCTAACACATTTTTCAGGGCTCCTATCTTATAACTGCGATATATATTCCTAATTTGTGACTAAATATTTTATTTGTGTTTGCGTTATTGATTTTCTTCGTTTATTTCGTAACATAAATTTTAATTTTTGTGCTCAGGAAAAAATTGCATAAAAAACTGCTTGATATATCAATTAAATATAAGCATCTACTTAGATTATTTACACTATATACAATCTTACAGGCTAATTCCTAGTGCTGTTAGGCCAGCTACGAGTGGGTTTGGTATATCTATTACTGTAACAGGTGTTGCAAAAGTTTATATTTAATCTTCGGTTAGTTTTAATATTTGTCTATCAATCAATGGAATATTGAGTTTAGTGTGTAAGAATTTAGTTTTTGTTCCAGGTTTCGCATTGAGGACCATTCTGAGACATTTATTTTGGACCCTTTGAAGTTTCAAAATATTTGTTTTATAAGTATTGCTCCAGATGGGAGCAGCATATAACATGATTAGCCTAACAATCATTTTATACGTAGTTGAATTATTTTGGACGCTCATTTTGCTTTTCGGATGCAACATCGAGTATAAGAGGTTTACAGTCATAAATGCTCATGCTCTCGTAATTTTAATATGTTTGCTATAAGATAACTTAGAATCTAGCATAACACCTAGATATTTGGCTGCTTTCTGCGGTACTAGAGTATCATTATACACTTTGAGTTTAGAGAATTTTCTATCACCATCATTATGCGAGAATATCACGAAATCAGTCTTGGATGTATTAACTTTAATCTTCCATCGATGGAAGTATTCCTCTAATACTGTGATGTATTTCTGCAGTCTGCTTATAGCCTATTTTAATATATTATATTTTAATATTATTGCTTCGACTATTTTACTAAGCGTAGGAAGGAGGCTAATTGGTCTATAACTCTGAGGCAGTTTTTTGTCTTTTCCTGGTTTATGAACAGGTAAAATTTTCGCTTTTTTCCAAGCCTCAGGAAAATAGCCTTGCTTTAGGCAGGCATTAAAAATGTGCGTTATTTGAACGATTGCTTTCCTAGGTAGATATTTTAATACAATATTTTGAATCCCGTCCATGCCCGGGGCTTTTTTAGATTTTGTTTAATTAATTAATTGTTTAACTTCTTTAGGAGTAGCAAGTTTAATATCATATAAGTTATAGTCATACTCTAAGATATTTTCATACTTCTTGTTTATATCCTTGTTGTGTTCCTCTTTCCCCATTCTATTATAGTTAAATGGTGAACAGATTCAAAATTGTCTGCAATAACTTTATATTTGTTCCTTTCCTTAAAAACAACGCCATTGGGAGTTTCAAGAGGGGGTATGAATTTGTTATTTCCACCTTTAAGTATTCTTGTTAGCTTCCATAGTGAATTATCTTTAGTATCAATTGTTTAGAGTTTGATTCCCCACTCAGTGTTTTTATGTTCTCGGATATTTTTCTGGATATTTCTGCAAGCCTCATTAACTATAGATTTAAGATGTTTATTCCTTGTTTTTTGTTGGATTGCGCGAAGATTATTTTTGTGATTAATTTGCTTCAGTATGCTATCCGGTAATGTTACATTATACTTTTTTAAGGATTTCAATGGTATGTTAGATTTCATTGCTTTTTGAATTAATTGCATTAGTTCAGCTGGGCAGTTATCAATAGAATAAGAAGGTTTTTGTAAAGAATTAATCGTTAGTTTTTCATTGATATACTTTTTAAAGTTTTTCCAGTGTTACAGATATGCGGTCGGTCACGCTTGTCCCCTTTTCCAGGTTTCGTGTGTGTGTGTGTGGGGGGGGGGGGGAGCTACGCATTTAATCACTGGTTACGAAAACGCGTTCAGTTACACTCGCCTCCTTTTCCAGGTTTGAGTCCTTTTTTTCTCGAAAAATAATGGTTTTAAGGCAAAAAGTGTATGATACAAAAAAGATGTATTTTTATCGCTGCCGGTGAGTTGCGTCCTATGGTTGGAATCGACGGGGGCCTCGCTGACTTGCGTCCTCGCCCTCCGTTCCTTCTTTCCCTCTCCACTCGTCGCTTCACTCATTTTTTCTTCACCTCTTATTTCCCTAATTTTCCCATCCCACTTTATCCAGGCTTAGGACTGGCAACGTTCTCGATTATATTACTTTACTTTTGATGCTGGTGTCTTTAAAAAATGTATATAATACTTTTGTCACTTTGAAAAAATCTCAATCGTTTTTTGTTAATAACAATTTGCATAAACAGATATGGATATTTGATATAGCTTTCGTTTTTAAACGTGTTTTTAAAATTAGATATAAAAGAAAAACTTTGTCTCTCATAGATTTTCTTGCAATTCAAACAATTTGTTAATTACGGCCTCATAAGCAGTTAACTGCAATATAATAATAATATAATAAAATATATAATTTTTCAGTTTCTAGGATTTATATAAATCACTTTTAAACTGGATCGATTTGTATGTGGATAAAGAGATCAGATTCGGTAAATCTAGGATTTTGTTGATTATTATTATTATTATACAATTAAGTCATTTCCCTTTCGGGGTAGGCGTGACTTGCTCGGTTGAAAATAGTTGATAACAATTGTTATTTACAAAAGAACTATGTTCTCAGAGTGGTAACAGAGAGAAAGATTATAAGGAAGCTACCAGATAAATAACTTGAAAAAATAAAAAATCTTAACTGTAAAATTGCAGCTGGGACAGACCAAAGATTATTTTGCAATTAACTGTTTAGAAGGCCATAGTTATAACGAATTATTTGAATTAAAAGACAATCTATATGAGATAAAATTATTGTTTTACATCTATAATTTTGAAACACGTTTAAAAACGACAGCTATATCAAATATCCGTATTTTTTAATAAGAATTCTTCTTAACAAACAAAAAAAACGATTGAGATTTCTGCAAAGTAACAAAAGTATTTGTAATCAAGATAATTCCCCCAAGATTTTTTACAAAAGTTATAGCATCGACCTTGTACAATGTACACAAAGTCTTTTATCAAGAAGTTCAAAAAATAGTACACTTGGTTATTAAAAAGGACCAGTTTTAACACTTATATATTAACAAAACATTTTTCTCGAAAACCTTTCTTCCAATAGTTGCCGAGATATGCAGCCGCAAATGTGTCAATTATTTTAGTGCAAATTCTATTGTTTATAACGCTCTCACTTGAAAACGGGTCGTTGCATAAAAAAATGTTTGTGACATAAAAGTTTTTTTTCATGAACTTTCCGAAAATAATTTTAGAAAATTTGTATCTTAAAAAATAATGTAATTGTTTAAAAAATTGTTGCACCAGCTTTCGAAAAAGTATCCTTGATATTCATATTTTCATAATCAGGGGACTTTTGAGGAATTCTCAAGCCAAAGTTACTGCGTCGCACTTTTAGTGCATACAGAAGTGTTACAGGCTAACTAGATGTGACCGTCCACGAAGTAAGGGACCTAATGCGGAAAAAATCGATTTTCATTTTCTTACGCCAATCGATAGTTTCCGAATTACTCTTTCATTTCCAGTAATCAGAAATTGATTAAGTGAATTACTTTTCTTGCTATTAAGCTGCAAACATAGGCATGATGAGTGTATGAGGAGAGCGAACGAGAGGCCTACGAAAGCCAGCCCCACCACTTACCACACAGCTGTACGCGATGTGTCCGTGAGATCCACTGGCTCGTGCCTAAAAGTGTAGCGGTGAGTGGAGGGGGTGCTTTTCGTAGACGCATCCCCACTACGTAAATCCTAGCTTGCAGGCTCTGGTACGATCGCCCGTCCTGTAAAATTCAGCTTTGCCGCATTAGGTCCCTTTCTTCGTGGACGGTCACAGGTTATAAGAAGTTACTATGGTTATATTTATTGATGGTTTGAAATTTTAAGGTAATTGCCTCCTTTCTGGACTACCCCTACTTCTCTCATGTCAGGTCCCCCACTCAACTGGTGGGGGAAGAGAGAGAGAGAGAGCCCTACTACTTGGCTAGGCCCCCCGTCGATTTTGACCATAGGACGCAAGTCAACTGCAGCCATTTTTATACCAGCTAGAACTTTTGTTAGAAACCTTTTTCAAAATTCTCCATATTTACTGAGATAAAGAAAAAAATCATAATTTTTAAAGTTTTTTTATGGTTTTTACCATGCAGTCGTCCTTCTCGCCAATTTTCACTATGATTTTCGTAATCAGCGCATCAAAATACGTAAGTATACGTAGTTTAAATAGAATCGGATGGTTCACCTATTTGGAACTTTATCCAAACATATTTCATTTCTCCGTATTTGTTAGATCACCAAACATTTGTACGCGAACTTTCGATTTTGTATCACATCTGAAACACATAACGTCAAATAGCTAATTCGAATACATGGAAATCCTTGAATCGAGGTTACAGTTGGCTGCTTCAAAAATAAGAATCACTTTTTAATTTCCAAAAAGAAAGTTCAAAATCTCTATATTGGTGTAGATCAGACATGCCCAACTCGGGGAAATTTCCTCCGGGAACACATGTTCCGAGTTCCCTACTCTTTCTCCTAGAGAGTGGGAGTGGTGCTAAACCCTTGCGAGAATCTCTCCTCTGTGACGTACGCGTCTACCACCACTCCCGCTCTTTAGTAGAAAGAGTAGGGAACTCTGAACATGTGTTCCCGGAGGAAATTTCCCCGAGTTGGGCATGTCTGGTATAGATACCTACTGCAGGACTTTAAACAAAAACTTCTAATAATTCGATGAAATATGTGTCGTCTGAAATCCTCTGGAGAAGAATATTTAAAGTGGTTGAGGAATGCACAGCAAGAGACCATTATAAAGCAAAAAGAAGCGGAGCGCTCTTAGAATGAATGCCTTCTGCATTCTACTCGCAACTAAAAAATACACTACAGGACATGTTAATAATTAAAATAAAAGGCAGCGTAGTATTCTGAAGATGCATAACTTTATTCTAGGAATCAAGAGAACCTGTATAATACATCCGGACCATGTACTGTACTTGCAGTCCACTCAATTGCGTCATCGAACTTTTCGTAGAAAAGTTTATTTACTACTTCTCCTCCCATTATCGGGAGAGATCCATTAACTATAAGTACGGCAACATCGGGCTCGCATGTACGTATGTCTGGACAAGGTGGATGTATCAACCTTACAATATTGTGGCTTACATTTTCTTTTTTCATATGGGTTCGAAAGCAACCTGGTTCTGGCATTTGTATAGTAAATACAACATTGAGACCCGCCAGTGATGTGTCATCGAAGATGCTAGCTTTCGATACAAGGACGTCTTCACCTACTACAAATGCATCGCCAAGTTTCCTAGTTCCTCGTCTAACTGTCAATATTTCATGTGCTGTAAGCTTCTTTGGAACGGGAAGTCGTATGCCCGCTATAAAGAAAAGTATTATTTTAGGGCTAATTTCAGGTATTATAATAAGACTCAGGGCGCAGTCCCATGGGTACATATTAGCAGAGTAGCAGATTTACGGAGTAGGTTTTTCGACCAATCAGACGATTGCAGGGAATTTGCTGAAAAGTGTTCTGAAATTGATAAGCTCAAGCCGTGCAGGGACTAGGGAATAGTTTAGTGCCTGCGCTCCTAATATTTTCAAATATTTGATAATGAAAATTTGTGGTTAAAATATTGTTCAAAATGAGTAATAACGACGGAAATCAGTCTGGGGTAAGTACTGATACAATAAAGTAAAATATTACGATGTTGTTGTAGATAATTTGTGCAAAGAAACTAAATGTGAGGTGTTATTAACATATTTTAACCCTCAAACGGCACACTAGTGCGAATTCGCACCAGCAAAAATTTCAAAGCGCTGATATTTTTTCTAAAACTATTTTCAAGGTCTCTCACCGCTACGTTAAATATGTCCATAAACCCACAAATACATGACGCGTAAACAGATAGTCATCCGCCTGCGAGCAGCCGAGTGAGACACTGTAAAAGTTTCAAGTGGTGCAAATTCGCACTAGTGTGCCGTTAGAAGGTGCCAAGTCGTGTTTTATGAAAAATTGTAAAACGTTGTTTCTGTGCCTGAAACAAGATCTTTCATAAAAAGGTAAGTTAATTTGTTCATAAATATGTCTATAAACAAAAAGAAAGATTATAAACAATAATAAATAACATTTCATGAACCAGTAAAAATATTGCACGGAAAGCAGAAAGTTTACAATTACTCGCTATTGTTAGACTTTAAATTGATATGATGACATTTTTTCAACCATTTTTTTTATATTAAGAATGGCGGAGTAAGGACGTCGTTACAGTTTGGGAAGTTCTAGGACTGTTCTGCAGGCACTAGCAGAAGAGTCTGAAGACGATGTGCGTCGATCACAGAGCTTCTGTTTGCGTTGACTGCATTGGTCTTAATGAATAATGTTCAATGATGATTGTCATAAGAGTAATAGTTTCAAAATATAATAATGTTAATTTTTTCTACAAATAGGTAGTAAAACTTCGTTCTTTTCTCTAAATATTCTATGTACTTTTACTCTTTCCTAACAAACCCTCACGTCACACATCACCGCCCTGACACACTTCACTGATCAATCTTTTTACCAATCAGTCACATGGAGAGCTTCCCAAAGTTATAATAAAATGAATTCTTTCAAACTTTGACACAAAAAACACTATTTATGCAAAAATATGCTTGTATACTACAAAAATAACAATGTGTGCTGTCCTACACTCGTGATATACTTCATACAAAAATACCGGAAATCTGACACATCTGGAAAAATACTTAATCTAATTTTATCGGATTGGCATATTTTTTTCATGAAAGAACATCTATTTAAATGAAGAATCGCGTTAGTTACATTTCAATACCTTTAATTTTGGTAAAATTATGTTTTTTTGTTGAAAATGTCTATTTTTCAAGAATGCCTTTTTTTAATAACAATTTTGTGATGTGATGATATAATTTTCGATAAATTCAAGTTGCCCCAACGGATTGGGCGAGAAATTTTACCCCAAAATCATATATTTATACGCAGATTTTGGAAATTATTTTCATATTAAAATGTTCAGCTGAAATCAATAAATCCCAATTCGCACTAGTGTGCCGTTTACGTATGCTGGGTTGAAGTGTGCCGTTTGAGGGTTAAAGCTGTAATGGGAGAGCTGACCAACAAACAAAAACTTGCAGTTTTTGCAAAAATATACAAAAATAAAATAATTTCGTGAACAATTCCAAAGTTTATGTCCTAAATTTATTGACGCAAAGTTTTCTAAAAAAATCGTGAAGAAGTTCGGCTTATTTTTTCGATATGCTAGTCTAGGAGTCAGGGGGGGGGGGGTGTCGTGGCCGATAGGGGTAACGGGCTCCACCCAAGTGCTTTTTATGTATTTTGACCCGCTGAACACGAATTTCGAGGGTGGCTTGTCTAAAAATCAATGTTTAATTAGTTATTAACAATTTGATTGTTTAAACCGCTATAAATAGTTTATTATTAGACTTACCAACATTCTATAAACGGCCATACATTCCTTATCTCTTGCAGAACACGTAGGTTCTTTCAGATTTGAAAAATGTTTGATGGAAGTCGAGATATTCTGATTTTAATTTGACCGCTATATTGTCGCTATATTGATATAATAACTAAACCGATATAATAAATACTTTTCCCTGATTTTGTATTTTAGTTATGAAGTTTTTTTTGTTAAATAATTTCAATAATAAGAACTTCGCTGAGGACGAGGAGGAGAACCGTGTTCATCTCGTTGAGAAGTACTAATAGTGTTCATTAGGATGAATCTAGTAGGGTGTGGTTCGCTTATGAGTTGCTTATGATGACCAAATTATCGTATGAATCGACAGTTTTTGAAATACTGTTTGTACATTATTGACCTTCAGTCACTGAAAAGAGACTAGATGGAAAATTTTTAATATGGAATTTTATTCAGAAAAAAAGCCCATGATAAATTTGGAAATGATTTGAAAAATTTTTCACATAAATCAACAGCAGAATTTCAAGGAAAATTATTATTTAGAATTTCCTATGGAATTCGCTCTATCTAATGATTTTTATACATTCCTTTGCAAAATTTTTTTGGATTTTAACATTAATTCGGCAGATATAATCTTTTCAGACTGTGTCTAGCCGTCCTAAACTATTGGAATAGTTGGAAAAGGGCATGGACTAGTCGTTCCGAAAATTCGGGATGAATAGCCAAGTTTATAAAAAATATTTTACCACTTATCCCCAATTTCGGGATGACGAAGAGACTTCGATTTTCCTAATATTGTCTAAATCGAATATTTTATTACTGCCTTCGTCTCAATTTTTAAAAACTGATACATACTTGTGAAAAACAATTTTTTAATTAGTATTCGTGTTCAGCAAGAATAAGTATATACAAAAATTCATATAATCTCCTTTAGTTTATTGAAAAAAAAATGAAAACGTGTGTGGCTGTATTTTATTATTTTTCTGAACGATTTAATAAAATAAAAATTCTGTATTTTATTTTACATTTAAGTTAAATACTTAATATTATTTGAGTAGATTTGAAGAAAGATTTTTTTGTTTTATTATTTCTGTTTTTTTCTTATTGGTTCGTTTTATTATTTAAATTTTGCAAAAAGCACATAAATGTAACAAGAAAATGATAATTTTTAATTGTATGTATGTATGTTTATTGCCTTTAAGAATACAAAATTCTGTGACAAGGAAGAGCCAATATTAACTAAGTAAAAACAATAAAAATATATAAAACTAGGAGTTAAAAGTGTATATACAGAGATTCAATTCATGCTGGTTACGCTCTACAGATGTTAGTGATCATTCAAATAAGGAGAATGCCCTAATTTTCAAAAACGTATTTATATAGTTATATATTGTACGGAGAGTCGCTGGATTAGTATAAGATAGCAAGAGATGTAGATTGTCTCCGTTAATCGTGTGTATATTACGTAGATTGTGATCTCTAATGGACGAGTAAATTGGACATTTTGTAAGGATGTGTAGGAGATCCTCCTTTTCACCCAGATTACACAGTCGGCATATTTGTTGTGGGTCTATCACAGTAGTACCAACTTTTGAGGTCAGCTTAATGATGAATTTGGAAGATGTCCTAAGCTGGATAAAAATGCGCTTCAAATGAAACGGGGCTTTTGATAACAGATATTGTTGAGGTTGTGAATCATTGTAAAAAATTTGTTTATAAATGGCACTAAAATTGCTATTTTCCAACCTCATCAAATCTTGAGAGAACATATACTCATTATATCTGTTAACCATGTCCACGATTTGACCTTTAAGGGTGGAACCATTTAGTTCAATTAAGTTGTGATTAATGCCCGCACCTTCCAGGCATCTTATTAGCTGACTCAGCCAGTTGTATTTGAAGTTTTTACTGTGTGCGGTTTGAGCCAGTTTTTGCATACATATTTTTGGATAACGCAAGTCATCCATAACGAAGACCCGTGACGCCCAGTTCAACGCCATTTTTATAATTTGACCAGACACACATGATAAGCCTAATTCTAACCTGACTACAAAGTCAGGTGTGTTTCTCGGTAAGCGAAAAAGATTCTTGAAAAAACGAACCTGTGTTTTTTCGTAGACATCTAAATAGTTTAGACCGACAATATGAGCTGCATATAATAAGGTGCTCTTCATAAGCGAGTCCTGTATTTTTATAATAGAGGGCCAGTAGGAACATTTGGTTCGGATTAAAATATTGTTAACCGCTGCCGAGGCTAGGTTGGCTCTGCTGGCTGCGGCATGGGCTGCCAAACAGAACATTCCTGATCTAGAGAAAATCGTACCAAGATAATCAAAACAAGAAACAAACTCCAGCTGATCACCATCATATTTCAAACCAAGAAGTTTTTCGCCAATTCGACCTTTTTTGAAAATAATATATTTGGTTTTGTCTTTATTGACCGTTAATTTATTTATGTGACAATATTCCTTCAGGGCATTAAGTTTTCTTATTGCATCAATTTTGGATTCGGCTAGAATAATTAAATCGTCTGCATAAATTAAAACAATAATATCTGTATCACCCAAAATTCTAAGGCCTACCAAACCTTTCCCCCTGAAGAAAGTCTCAATGTCGGAAGTTAAGAGATTAAATATTAACGGACTCAAAATTTCACCCTGCAGGACCCCTTCCGTAATCGGTAACTCATCTGAGAGTTCATCTCCCACCTTTACGCGAGTTGCTGCTCTCTCATATAAACTTTTCAGAATTCTAATTATTTTTGAACTTACACCTAAATCATGAAGTTTTGTCCAGATGAGAGCATGGTTGACCGAAGGAAATGCCCTTGAAAAATCGACTACTATGGCATAGAGGTGTCTGTCTTTTTTTTGTAGGTATATCTGTGAAATGGCAGCCAAATTGAATATATTATCGACACAACCCCTATTCCGGCGAAAACCCGCTTGCGCTTCCGGGATAATATGGCAGAAAGACTCCCATTTTTCTAATCTGGATAGTAGGATCTGTGTAAAAATTTTTAAGACAGAGTTTAGAAGGGCTATCGGTCTGAAGTTATTGGGGTTAGAAGGGTCATGTTTTTTGTGAAGCATATGTGTCAGAGATTTTGTCCAATCAAGTGGCAAATATTCATTTTCAAATATTTGATTAAAAAATGACTCAAGGTATAGGAGCCAATTAGGAGGCAAATTTTTATAGAAATTACTTGAAATCTGATCCGGCCCCGGGGCCTTATTAGGTTTTGTTTTGTTGATTGACAACATGATTTCGTTTGCTGTAATGCTGCTATCTAGTAACGGGTGACGTACATCTGTAAATAAGGAAGGAGACAGGCGTCTCATCGGGAGAGTAAAGCGGATATAATTTTCCCAATCTTTTGTAGTGAGAGTATTTGATTTGGTTTTTAGTCCTCTGAATTTATTCACGGTTTCCCAAAAAGTCTTACTATCATTAACCTTCTCAAGGCCCACAACAATACCCTTTTCAAAACTTGTTTTTTATGACCGATTAGAGCTTGGTACGATTTCTTAGCATTGATATAATTTAATTTAGTCTCGTCAGAAAAGTTATCTCTGCTAGCAGTTTTTAATGCACTAAGTAATAAAATTTTAGCTTGTTGACAATCAGTATCGAACCAGGGTTTGTCACGCTTGGGTTTACCACAAAACCTTTTTCTCTCCTTATACATATCAGCTAAGCTCGCGCTTTCAATAATTGCCTCCGTAAGATTCGAGCTTAAACCGTCGATATCGATTTTGTCAAAATTAACTTTAAGCTTATTTGATAAATAAAGTTCGCTCGAAAAGATTTCCTGCTTGCTATCGTCCCACTTGAGGTAGGCTAATGACATATTTTTGTTTACTTTCGAAATGTCAGACTGTCCAACAGAAGCCGGAAGACAGCAGGAGGACACCAAGATAGGGAAATGATCAGAAAAGGGTACAGAGTGGTCCACCTTCAGATCATTTATTAAACTTAGTGCCTCAGCATTGCACCAAACCAGATCATTTATGCTTTTTCCCCCTGCATTCACGAATGTGAATTTTGCTGGATTGTCACTCCGCGATCTGCCGTTTAGTAAATAGAATTCCTTATCCTCCATCATCTCGACCAATCTTAACCCCCTCCTGCTGTGTACAATGTCTTTACTGTCACGATTAATACAGAAATCAGTATGAGTAAACATTTCAGGAGGACCCTGACCCAAACATCCAACCCTACAGTTAAAATCGCCGTAAATAATGGTAGCAACGTTATTAAATTTATCAGATAATGCACTTAAGGTTTCTTCAAATAATTGTAAAATAACATCAATATCGACCGCTGGATTAAAATAACAAATTCCCAATATAAAATTCGTCCTACTGTTATTGGTGATTCGTACTAGGATCCAATATTCCGTTTTATCAATAAGCTCGCAATTTAAGTAGGATTTGTTTATAAAAAGAGCTAGGCCACCACTTGCCCTACCTTTTGATTTTTCTTTTAGAGCATTAGAGAAAAAAATGACCATTGTGCATTGCGGGAAAATTTGTTGGTACCTGGGTCAGCCAGGTCTCAACAATACCTATAACATCAAAACCATCTAAATTAATGCTAGAATTTAAAAATCTTACGTAACCATGACAATTCCAGAAGACAAACTTTGGGGTGTTAACGACAGGTTCGTGCGAGCCCAGGTTTCTTAGTTTTTTTGAATCTTTTTGCTTTTGTTTTGACGTCCGTCCAAAGTGGTTTGAATGAGAGGAGGGAACGCTTCCGTCTGTCTGTTGAAGTTGGTGGGAGGAGATTCCGAAGCCTTACTTATTGTAGCTTAAAGAAGTTTTTAGGCCACTTTCCCTTGCTCTTTTCAAATATGGAAGCAGAGTTTTTCTTTCCTTCTGGACCTTTTTTGTGTAATCTTCGGAGATGCTGATTCCAGTACCACGAAGTTTCTTCAGTTGGGCCAGTATGAGCTTTTTATCTTTAAATGAGCGAAACTGTGTCAGAATAGGTCGGGGTCCATGAGACATATCTCGTTTTTTACCGCCCAGACGTCTAGCAGTATCGATTTTATCCATTTGTAGATCGATGTTAAGATGAGATTTAAAAATCCCACAAGCCACGCTCTCCAGATTTTCGTCATCCTCCTCAGCAACTCCAAACATAATCAAATTGTTATTTCTGAGCGTCCTGTCCATAGCTTCTATTTTTCGGTCCTGCTCCAAGATAATAGATTTCAATTTTTCCTGTTCATTTTTGAGTTCTTTGTTTTCTAGTGTGAGATGGTCAATTTTATTGTGAAGAGACGATAGCGAGGTTTCCAGATTTCCGAATCTCTGCATCAACAGCTCAAATTTGTCCTCAGTCATATGCAATGTCATGATGCCAAATATAAATATGATAGCACTACACTGTAGGAACTATGACGATCAAATACAGGCACCGGCTGGAGAAATGAAGACGCTACACTAACGAAACGTGAACGAATACTCGTTCCACTTTTAAACACTATTTATTGTAAAAGCGACCGAACTGCGTCCAATATGAACTCGTTTATTTTAACTAGTGACTATTAATCACACCATAACCACTTTGTAGATAATATTGCTCCCAATTTACCAGTAAAAACAATAAGAGTTTGAAGAGCGAACAAATACGCGACCGACTACCATACTGGCACAGTGGCTCACGATAATTTTTAATTGATAACATATGAAATTGCTTGAGATAAATTTCAAATATTTGAAATTATATAATAAAATAAAATTAATAATTTCTAAATTAATGTTTCACTTAATAATGAAAAAGACTTTAAACTTCTTGACTTCTGATAACGGTTTCAATGAAAATAATTAAAGCACTTGTTAGAATCTATTACAATTACAATTTTTTAATTTCAAGGAGGAGTGTAATCTTTAACTTTCTTAGTTTATTATATGAAACACAAAATGTTATGTCTTTCTTGAAAGTATAGAGTTTTATATTGAGTTTACAGCAATGAAAATTAGACAGATTCTCTAAATTCCTAAAATTTTCTGAAAAAATAATTATTTGACCTTCAAAAGTGAAAGTCAAAAACTAATTTTACTTTTTTGAAAAAAGGCGTTTTTTGAATTTTTTTATATCAAGAGAAAGCTTAAATTTTGTCCATTCACATCTTTAAGGTTAAGAAGGTGGATATTTGTTTTTTTTTTACAATGGAAAAGCGATGAGTGGTTTATAGAATATATCAGCTGTTTTGGAGATTTGTAACTATTCTAATGGCGATAAAAAAATTATGTCCAGTAAAGTTTTGATAGCTTTTTTACGCCCTTTCCATTAATCATAAGCAATTTCTGAAAAAATAAATATTTGACCTTCAAAAATTAAGGTTAAATCTAATAAAAATTTTTTAGATAGAAGGACGCTTTTTTGAAACATTTTGGTCTAGAATACTGGAACACTTGCAACTTATTTTCGCCAATGAAAAATTAAACTTCTCTTTTCAATCTCTAAGTGATTAGAGGAAAAAAATAATAAGCTTTCTTTGTACTCCCCCCAAAAAAAAAATCATAAAAGCGTCCTTCAATGGAAAAAGTTCAATTTGTATTTTACCTTCACTTTTGAAGACAAAAAATGTATTTTTTAAAAAAATGCTTATGATCAATGAAAAGTGCGTGAAAAAACTTAATAAACTATACTGAACAAATTTTTTTACTAACATTAGTAGAGTTACAAATAGCCAAAACATCTAAGCAATTCCACATAAAATCATCTGAAGAGTTTCTTCTATTGCTAATAATTTTAATGCAAATTCTAGTATTCTTTCTCGCAGATGTTGACAGAAAAATCGTTCAATAATTGTTGAAAAATTAAAAAAACTTAGGAGATATTCAAAAATGAAAATTTTGGTACTTTTTTCTGAATTTCATAACATTGGTGTTTTTAATGATATTAAGATATATATTTTTTTAAATTATTCGTGATAAGACCTAATTTTGAACAAATATTTTTTCAGGAAAAATGTCAAAAACAATAATATTTGGATGTTAATGGTAAAATTTGCTTTAGTGTCACAAAAAATAGAAATAATTTTATCATTCAGTCAGACGTTTCGGCATCGATCAGGAGCCCTCATCGGTGATTTATTTCTGAAATATGGTACAAAAACAATTTTTGTTGATTCGTGGAAGGTTATAATTTTATATTAACAAATTTTTTATTTTTTATAATACCAAAAAATTCATTTTTTAGAGATCTACTTAAGACAGGAAAATTATTTGCGTTGATCAAAGATTGAATTGTTATAGAGATGTAAATGAAGAAAAAAAATTTTTCGTTTTTATAAGTCAAAACCTAAAGTTATTTGGACATGGTGAAATCATGAGAATATTACAATTTTTAATTTTCTTACAAAAGTTATCAAAAATTGTCGGTCTCATCGATAGGAAAAGAAACTCACCTTATAAATTCATAAGAAGGAGGTTGAAATTAGTGAGTGAGATCATTAAACACTTTTTAAAAAAGTAATGGCATAACTGACTGAAGTATGCAAGTTTAGGAGGGTGTATCTTGTTGTGAGGGAGAAATTAGAGCAAAAAAATTTGGTTGGAATGTTTTACGCATTTTCTTGAAAAGGAAGGAAATCAGGAATAGGTACAAGTGAGTAGTGACTTGTCGAAGAGCATCGTATAATGTAACATGACCTTTTTGAAGGGACCGAAGGGCTGATTTGTGAGTAGAGAGATGCAAACA
Organism: Andricus quercusramuli; assembly: GCA_932178445.1. Taxonomy (NCBI): domain Eukaryota; kingdom Metazoa; phylum Arthropoda; class Insecta; order Hymenoptera; family Cynipidae; genus Andricus; species Andricus quercusramuli. Next base: position 17,921 of record CAKNXH010056815.1, read on the forward strand.
CAGTCTGCAATGTTTCACATTTTCATAGTGTTTTGAGTCATTTCGAGTAACATTCTTTTTTTTGTAATTTGTAGTTTTTTCAAGGATTGTAGTTTGGTGAAAGTCAAATTTGTAATCCTGATACCACGCATGTTTTGTCATGGCTGTCCATTTACTAGGTGGTCGGTAAACATCCTTTGTGTGTTCTTTTTTTCTCATCTCGAAACATTTTACGCCCCGAACATCACGTGTAAAAAACAAATTCGAATTCGTTCAAAAAATTAAAAACATCATTCCACCTGATCACAAATTAGTTCTCTCGATGTAGTTTCATTATTTACTAATGTCCCCATCGGCCTAGCTATTGCAGCAGTTAAAGCCAGATGGCACGAAATACAACCCAACAATCCAATGCCTTGGTATGAATTCGTAAAAGTTATGAGAATTTGTGCTAGCAACTCTTCTTCTAATTTCAAAGGTAATTCATACAAACAAAAAGCAGGTTTTTCAATGGGCTCACCACTTTCTCCAATTCTCGCGGATATCGCGATAGATGATTTAGAAAAGCATGTTTTATCTTCTCTGCCTTTTCAATTACCTTTTTATTTTCGATATGTGGATGATATAATAACCGCGATACCAACTGATCAAGTTTCAACAACCACAAATATCTTTAACAGTTACAGTCACAAAATTCAATTTACAATAGAAGAAGACAATAATGGGCGAATCAGTTTCCTCGACACATTGATCATAGGAGAAGGCAACTCTTTGAAAACCGATTGTTATGAAAGAGCTACAGCTACAGGTCGATGCCTGAATTATCAATCACACCATCCCCATAAATACAAAGTCAATGTCATTTATAATTTAGTAGACAGAAGAATCCTGTTATCACACAAACATTTTTAATGCAGTAAACATAAGAAACGTTGGAACTATTTTAATTAATAACAATTACCCATTAGAATTTATCAACATGATCGTCAAAAAAGGAATTAATTATTTGCGCACAGTAAGAGAGTACATAACGCTTACAATCGCACTGCTACACTCAGCGGCATACAAACACAAGCAACCACTTACACACAGGTCTTACACGTACAAGGTCAGAATCCAACCCCTAACTCAGACACTCCCCCTAAATATATCTCTTTACCTTATGTTCGCGGTCTTTCTGAAAAAATGTCAGCGATATTAAAACCTTTTGATTTTCGACCCTACCGAGGGTGTTCTCGCGTTGTCGTCGCGGTACGGCTTGAGCTTTCCTCTCATGAATTTGATGGCTATGTTGGCCGTAGAATTGCTACTGACAGGGTTCCCCATGCCAGACAGGCAGAGAACGAAGAGGAAAGTGACTAAGAGGAACAGCAGAACCCATAAATGATCATGGAGAGTTTTAAAAAATGTTTGAAACGCTTGTCGCTACTTGAGGATCGTCGGGGCGCCCCCGGAGCCACCGCTGGGGCCCACAGCATGCGGGAAGGTGGTGATGGTGAGCTGCGAGATGGTCAGGCAGATCTCACTAATCAAACACCTGGCCAGCAAGAACATCTGCGACATACGGTAAGCAGTGAAACATCAACTGTACCTGCTGAGCATGCTTTGGCTAGTATTAGTTATTTGCAGCCAACCACTTCAACAGAAATACCGTGGGAGAGCATCAAGTGGTATACCACAATGAGTGAGGAACTGATGCGTCTCTATTATGAAAGTGCGAAGTTTGAAACCTCACGCAAAAAAGGACAAAATTTTAGAACGAAATTTTCCGCAAAGTATCCTCAAATACAGAAAGTCGCACTAAGAGATCTTATCGCTGACGTGGAGGACATCAGGACTAATCTACTCATCTCAGAAGATCGAGATATGGAGATTAAACAGCAGGTTGATTTGGAGTGGAAAACCAACGGCAATGAACAGCAGTTAGAGGAAGCCACGTCACAAGAAGTGGCAATTGATTTTCTTACTCAACCTGGTGATGATCCAGCACCACCACATCCTCCGGAGGTAGATGGCCTCATACCACCAGTGCCAGAAGCAGAGGTTCAACAGCCAAGGAGGCGGTAAAAATGGACAAACCATATTAACAGAGATGTGATGCGCTTTTATTTTTTGGCAAAGGTAAGTGGGCAAAGTGTAAGGAGAGAACATCGTCGTCTCTTCTTACTTAAGTACTCATGACTAGCCACAAGAATAAATGTGAAGAATCTAGCAGATCAAAAACGCTCAATATCTGTAAACAGAATGCTTTCGGCGGTTGAAATAGCTGCCATCGAAATGGAAGTGGAACAGCAGTTTCCTATTGATGAACTTCCATTGGAAGATGTGGACAACGAAGACTTGATTGCAGCTGAAGGCATAGGTGCTAGGGATAATTAACATCAAGCACCGGATGGACTAAAACCACATCCGGACATTATAAAAGATGGTATAAACAGCTAAGTCCCAGAAAAACTACAACACCTTGAAAGGAATTTTGGTCATGCTTTACTAGAGTTCAGACATGTAGAACAAACACGAAGGCATTCACTGCCCAAGATGAACATCACAAATGATTCGCGTGCACTAAGAGAACACCTGAATAGCAAGGTTTTACCTATGCACTTGAACGCAACACAAACTTCGTTAGAGGTGCAAACTCTTGTATACTGTGCAGCTCTGGCAACCGTTAGATCGTTAGACCGCAGAAGTAGGCCTATAAATGCAGTCGACTGACTCAATATAAGAAAGGAAATCGAACCAGAAAGCTGATACACCATGTTGCTAAAATCATCCACCCTCGGTACATCGAGACATTAACACCAGCAATATTGGATGAAAGAAGGTTCTATCGTGAACTGAGTGTGAAGCAAAATAACCAACAAGACACCGAAGTCCCTCAATTAGAAGACATGACTAACTATTGATCAGATGTTTGGGGAAAACTAACAGAAGCAATTTCGACACTGCGTGGTTCCAACTAGAGAAAGCAAGAGCAAGCAATAACCCTGAAATGGAGCTGACGAACATCGCAGCTTTAGATGTTTCAGCGGTTTTGAAAAAAGCATGTAACTGGAAAGCTCCAGGTCCGGACATGGTGCAAAATTTCTGGTACAAGTACCTGACTAGTGTGCATCCTGCGTTGGCACGGTGGTTTGAGAAGATCATCGAACATCCAGATCTGATGCCAGGCTTTATGCTGCAGGGTACTACGTATATGTTGCCTAAAAAACCAGATGCTCAAAATCCAATTTCGACCAATAGCCTGTCTTCCAACAATACACAAATGTCTTACAGCTATCATAGCAGATAAGGTATATTCTCACTGCGATGACAATCACATCCTTACAGAAGAACAAAAAGAATGTTGTAAAAACTCGCGTGGCAGTAAAGATCTAGTCACCATAGACAAAATTTGCCCACGCATCATTGACTTCCTAGGTCGTGCGATGAGGCTTTAGGGTACAAGAATCAAGTATTTTGATCATGGACAACCAAGGATAACTAGATTAATACTTATTACGACGGGTATATTCCAAGGAGACTCCTTCAGTGCATTATGGTTCTGTTTAGCGTTGAACCAACTGACCCATCCATGGATGACATGGATGACCTGAAGCTATACGCTAGTTCGGAAAAGAAACTGCAGCAAGTGATCGATGTCACAAAGCAGTTTTCTAATGATATCCACATAGATTTTGGACTAAATAAATTCAGAGGAAAATTAGGGACCGCAGAACAAGAGAACGATTTCGTGAATGACATCGAGGCAATGGCTGAGGGCGAGTCATAAAAATACCTGGGTATTCTCGAATCTAAGGGTATTCTGCATACGATAGTTAAGAAAGTCTAACGACTGCCTTCACTACAAGACTCAGATTGGTTCTGAAGAGTTCTCTTAACTCGGCAAACAAGATCAGGGAAATCAACACCTATGCCATTCCTGTTCTCACGTACTCCTTTGGGCTCATCAAATGGTCGATCACCAACCTCGAACGATTAAACAGAATCATCCGCGTAGAAATGACGAAACACCGAATGCACCACAGTAATTCGGCGATTTGAAGGGTAGTTCTACCACGACATAGAGGGGGTAGAGGCATTGTAGATGTCAGGAAACTGTGTGAGTCACAAGTTATACAGTTGAGGGACTATTTTAACAGCAAGCAAGATGTTACGCTTTACAACAAGAACTGTAAAGCGGATCTTAACTACACGCCCTTGAATTTTTCCTCAGAGGAGGCCTTAAATATCACGGCAGAAACCAAAGAGGAATTAGAAACGCAATTGAGACAGAAAGCCATCCACGGCGAACACCCCAAAACGTTAGATCAGTATGAAGTGGATAGTGAGGCATCTAATATTTGGCTGAGAAAGAGCGTCTTATATCTAGAAACGGAAGGATTCGTCATTGCGATTCAGGACCGGGTTGTCAGCACCAGAAATGAGCGCAAACACGTGTTACATCAAGACATGGCTGACCGGTGCCGATTATGTGAAGATACCAACGAATCCATCGAGAACATTATTGATGGTTGTCGCGTAATGGCTCAAAGAGAATATACGCACAGGCATAATGATCTTGCGGGCATTATGCATCAACAACTTGCCCTAATAAACCTAGGAATCTCAACAGAATGGATGCCTTTCTTTGGATACATTCCAATGCCCGTTTTAGAAAACGAAGATTACATCTTATATTGGGATACTGATCATTATATCCGAGAGAAATTTTCTAGACCATTAGGAAGCAAGTGACTGAAAACCTGTGGAGTGGCAGATGGTAGCTCTAAGAAAGCATCCAGAGGCGACAGTTTTCATCTCCAACGATTGTGGCCCCTGTGTACGGATAACAGCGGTAAAATACGAACTCCAAACAACACTATGCTCCTAATTTTGTACCTACAACATCAGCACAGAAGATTTCAGACATCGTATTATATTAACTGCTAACATCCTTATACATCAGACACTTGACTTAGTCCGTGGCTATGATGAAGAACCGGATTCACCCGAGAACAAGATTTGAAAAAATAACAATTTTCCTGTATACAACCCATAATTAAAAAAAAAAAGGTTTTTTTCAATACAATTCACTCTTCACTCTTAACACACGCACACAACCATATTGCATCTCTCTACTCACAAATCAGCCCTTCGGCCCCTTTAGAAAGATCATGTTACATTCTACGTTTTTTTTTTGACAAGTCACTTGTTCCTATTCCAGATTTCCTTCAAATTTCTTCTCTTAAGTCACCATGACTCCTTTTCAAGAAAATGCGTAAGACATTCCCACCACAATTTATTCCTATAATTTCTCCCTCACAAGATACACCCTCCTAAAATTGCATACTTTAGTCAGTTCTTCTTATGAATTTATAAGGTGAGTTCCTATTCCTATTGATGAGACTGACAAATTTTGATAACTTCTGTAAAAAAATATAAAATTGTAATATTCTCATAATTTAACTATGTCAAAATAACATTAAGTTTTGAATTATACAAACGAAAATTTTTTTGTCTTCATTTAAATCTCTATAACAATTAAATCTTTGATCAACGCGAATAATCAACACAAATTTTTCTGTACCATGTTTCAGAAATAAATCACTGATGAGGGCCCATAATCGATGCTGAAATGTCGGACTCAATGACGAATTGATTTTTATTTTTTTGTATCCCTAAAACCAATTTTACCATCAACATCCAAATATTATTTTAACTGAGGGTCGATACAACTCCTTTCTTAAATTCCAAAAACATTGTGGATTTTTCACTAACAAATTTTCAAACTAAATTTTTGAAAAAAATTCATCTTTGATTTTTTTCAAAGAAAATGTGCTCTAAAAGCCCTGTAAATATAAAAATGGATCTCTCTTATTTTTCGAGAAATAATTGAAGATGCACGCTGAGGTAATGCACACGATGCGAAAAACCACGAAAACAATAGCAAAATATTATACTCGCATACACGAGCTTCAGATTTCAGGCTTTCGAGCACTGGAAACCATCGTGTACGTCCTTAATTTTTTCTCGGAAACTAAAAGATGTCCCACTTCTACATCTACAGGGCTTTTAGATAACATTGTGAGCTACCTATAAAGAAATTCAAGTCTTATTATGAGTAATCAAAAAAATAGATCTTATGTGATATCATTCAAATGACCAAAGTTATGAAAGTTAAAGAAAAAAGGACCAACATTTTCAACTGTGAATACCTTCTAAGTTACTTGAATTAAAAAAAAAAAATTATTCCAGGGATTTCTATTTAATACTATTTAATAACCCAAGCTTTTTTTGAGATGAAAAAATTAAAATTCAAATGTGCCTTTTTACCAAAAAAGTCATATTTGATATTAAGATTCATTTTTGAAGGTCAAGTATTTATTTTTTCAAAAAATGCTTGTGAATGACAGAAAGGTGTGACTTAGATTGGACAACTTTCATTTGTTTAAAGGGTACACTTAAGAAATAATGCTCCATGAGTGACGCTACACAAGGAAAGGGCTCACTTTGTCAATCGTTGATTAGAAGAATTTTGTGTTTTTGTAAACAGAGGTCCAATGTGTCGTTTTGGAGTTTCGATGGAAAATAATACTTTAATCTATGCTCTATCTCATGACATTGTACTTATGTCCCTGAAGTGACCAGAAGTGAGTAAACTTTATTTTAGAAGGAAAAAGGATAACACGTTTGTTGGGAATTCATGATATTTTCAAAAATTTGTGAAACTCCATTAAGTTTTCGGAAATTGTGGAGATTTGTACATTTTTTGAAGTTTTTTCCATTTTTTGGAGATTTGTGGAAATTGGTGAATTTTTTTTGGAATTTACTGAAGTTTATGTAGGATTTTTGAAGGCCATAAAAGGGCATGCAAAGTTATGTAATTCATGGAAATTCCTGAAGATTTTTGGAAATTATTGCAATTTATGAAAACCAATTATAATTACGACTACTTCTAAAATTTTGAAAACTTAGAAATGTGTGGAAACATCAAGTTTGGGCACATTTTCGGAAACTTCGGAAAGGTATACAAACTTTCTCATCTATTAATAATCTGCCGAAGTCCTTCTCAGTATACCGAACCAACCATGACTCTCTCGGTTCTAGTTCTGTCCCTACACTCCCTCTCCACTGACTGAAGTTTGGTGGGCCTGACGTTATAACTAGACTCTCCACGTTACGACGACTAGCTACTTAATTTGGACATGATTTGGCTCTAACATACGTTTCTCGCATCAGGTTGGTAGTTAGAAGTACAATATACACAATGAATAATAAAAACAATAAAATAGCCTCGGAATGGACTGCAACTTTGAATGAAGAAAGGCATGCACCCGGAAAAGGTGAAAGTAAAGTTTCAGGCGCTGAATGGAGACTGGGTGTTTCGAAAGCTAAAGTGGTGAATGATTTCAAAGAAAGAGAATTACGAGAAACTATGCACGTAAGAAAGCTAGATATTTTATGTGCACCTGAAAAAAAGAAAAATGTTTGGGACTTTGAAGAAATAAAAAATGGGGAGTCAAATGATGATTTGTATCTCCCAGATTGCTTTGGGTTATAATGAATGTGGGAATCAGAAGATTATTTATCATTGCATGCTACGCCTCAGTAAAATATGCCTTCTGGGACACTTTAAATGATACTATAGGTACTAGCGATCATGAGGAAAGAATAATTCTGCTAGGAGATATGAATGGATAGTTTGATGTCCAATGTCAGGGTACGGAAAGGGTGCTAGGTAATTTTGGGGATCCAAAAACAAATGGTAACGGAGAAAGATTAGTTTGCTCATGCTCAGAAAGAGGATTCTTTATTACAAATTCTTGGTTTAGATATAAAATGATCCAAATGTACACCTGGTACAGAGGAGATTGCCACAGTGTAATTGGTTTCGTTATTGCGGTGAAATACTAAGAGAGACAGTGAAAGATACAAGGGTTATGAGGGGCTTTGAATGTAATACTAATCATCACCTTTTAGCCTCAATAATGAATTTAGGTCAAGGATGGAGAATAAAGTAACAGAAAAGACGAAGCAGAGGTGATTCAAAATCGAGAAATTACGGAAACCGGAAGTGCGAATAGATTTTCAGAATAGGATATACAAACGCATCGATAGAGCAATTTGGGAGGCCTTATGCGCAATAAAGATATAGATATAGAAGATATATAGAGGATATATCATTGTTATTAGTGCGACTAAAGTGTGTGGTACTGCGTTTGTAGGAAGAATGTCTGGAGGTGCGTGGTGGGATGATGAAATCCGCGTAGCCATCCACGAAAAGAAGCAAGCGCATCTAAGAACGCTGAGAATTACAGGCCTTGGGGAGGAGGAGAGAAATAAACTTGTAAACGATTACAGAGACGCAAAACGGAAAGTCGAATTACAAGTTAAAGAAAGTAAAGATAAAATCAAAACAGAAGAAGAGAAGAAATTGTAAATCGATTTTGAAGGAACTATTGGGAGGTGAATGTATAGGGCAGCATAACTGCGACATAGAACACGATACGTTAGAAAACCCGATTGATAGGGATATAATGAAGAACTTCAGAATTGGTGAGGCAGCCGGTGTAGGTAGTATCAACCCTGAAAGCTTGAATATGGTAGCGACTACATACCCCACAGGTTGTGCGAGTTGATAAATTTATGTATTAAGATTGGAAAAGTTCCAGATGTCTGGAAAAAGGTGATTATCGTCCCAATATACAAAAGCAAGGGAGATAAAAGCAACTGCAATAATTACAGATTATCTGTATCCCCTGATCTTGATATATACTGGTTGTCGAGGGCATTGATTCCAAATTCAAAGTCAAAAATAAAATAAGTCAAATCCAACGTGGTAGATAAGTATTTCAAAAAAATATCACTCACCGCCGCGACGAAAAACGTATGGCGCCGGCTCTGCTTCCGAATCTGAAGTCAAAATTTAAAAAAATGTCAAATCCAATATGGTAAACAATTATTTATAAAAAATATTAGGCTTACCTGAACCGTCGATTGTAAGGGCTGTTTGCGAATCTGAAATTAAAATTTAAAAAAATGTTAAATCCTATATGATGAACAATTATTTTTTAAAAATTAGGCTTACCCGGATCGTGGATTGTAAGGTCTCTCAAGGGCGCTAATTCCGATCCTAAAGTAAAAATTTAAGAAATGTCAAGTCCAATATTGTGAACAATTATTACAAAAAAATATTAGACTCAGCCAGATCAAGCATTCTACGGAGTGTCACGGGCCCTTCTCCCGATTCTGAAGTAAAAATAAAAAATGGTCAAATCCAATATGGTAACAATTATTACAAAAAAAAAAAAAAAAAGAGTAGACACACGGACGGTGATCAGCACGAATTGTCAAGCGCGCTGCTTCCGAATCTGAAGTTAAAATTAAAAAAATGTCAACTCGAATATGGTGAAAACTTATTTTTTTTAAATATATTAAATTCTCTCGAACCGCGGTCTCTACGGGTTGTCGAGGGCCCTGCTTCCAAATATGAAGTCAAAATTTAAAAAAGTATAAAATCCAATATGATGAACAATTATTAAAAAAAAATATATATATATCTACATATATAATTTAAAAAAAGTTAAACAACCACCGCAGGGTACCACTAAGAGCAACTGCCATCTAAAAACAAAATGTCAATAGCCCCCAGTAGAACCGCGGTAAAATACACCTATGGCCACGTCTCACATCCGTGAGATGGGTGGTCACAGGTGGTCATATATATATATATATAATTAAAAAAAAGTTAAACAACCACCGCAGGGTACCACTAAGAGCAACTGCCATCTGGAAAAAATGTCAATGGCCCCCAGTAGAACCGCGGTAAAATACACCTATGGCCACGTCTCACATCCGTGAGATGGGTGGTCACAGGGCACGACGAAATCACAACGGCAGGCCGGCGAAACCCTCGTGTGTCTTGAGGACACGAAGCGACCCAAGGATGACAGCTTTCTGCATCCATCTCGCAAGAGCCTTGGCATATTTTTGGCACGCGGGTATGGCTTTAAGGTTACGAACCAGCGATAATTTCACACCTCCGAGAGCACCTATCACAAGAACAATTACTCGTTCCGAATATTTTGGGTACAGTCGACGCAGCTCTCTTTTAAGGTCTTGATATCTCTCCTCTTTTTCTTTCTCCTTTGCAGTGATGTTGTATTCGGATGGAGCCGAGAATTCGATCACGAATATAGTTCGTTTCTCGAAGTCTTGGAGAACAATGTCAGGCCTCGAGTGCGCAACGGAGACTGCTGCCCGAAAATCGTAGTTCCAGAAAATCTGGCACTTCTCGTTTCGGACAATTGACTCTATATCCCGTGGAGCGTTCGGCAGGGCAGGGTCGCGACCAACACCGTAAGAGCGACAACGGTGGTAATAAAGTACTCTTAGGGCCGCATTATGTCTATAGATATACGTTGTTCCTGCGTGGGTCGGACACCCCGATAGTATATGTTCTAGGTACTCAGCGTGTGCATGACACGCTCTGCACCTATCACTGGGAACTTCTTGACATAATATGCGGGCGCGGTATGCTAAGGTGGAGATTACACCGTCCTGGCATGCGAAAATAAAGCCCTCTGTACCTGAATTGAGCCCTGATGATTTGAGGAAAGCAAAAGTTTGCTCCTTCGACAAGGACTGTTTTTCTACATTTCTGTGAAAGTTTCCGTGCATTTGCTTGTCGAGTAGCTCTTGGTGAAATTTTCCAACCTCTGCTTTCTTTACTTCGGCTTTTAGACGTGAAGCATCTAGATGGAGTAGAGCACTTTCCTCACTTCTGATGTTAAAATTCAGGCCAAGGGTCTCAGCAGCTTGCTCCGCGGCTTTGTAAAGGAACGCCCCTTCGCCAATCATCTCGTGGTTTCTGACCATCTTTAGGAGAGGATCTCTGCCATTCGCAACGATGTAAGCTGTACTCAAAACAATTCGGTTATGAAGACACTGGAGATTCAGAAGTCCGCGTCCGCCTTGCTGGCGTGAAATGTATAATCGCGGAACTGACGAATTGATATGCAAGCTTTTATGCATATGCATGATCTTACGCGTGGTGACATCAAGGGCCTTAAGCTCGTTCTTCGTCCATTGAACCACCCCAAACGAGTAGAGTAGAACCGGGACGGCAAGCATGTTAGTCGCAGATACCTTGTTCAACGCCGACAGATTGGAAGACCAAATCTGTCGAAGAAGATGCTTGTATCTGCTTCGGAGAGACTCCTTCACTGATGTTACGTCCTGAATGCGGCTTTGAGGCACGCCCAGGTATGTATAGGTCTCTCCAGTGTTAAGATGTCTAATAACACTTATATCCACAAGCTCAGGGTCCTTGGGAACGCCAGTAATCTTTCCTTTCTTCAAATGAATTTTGGCACACTTGTCCAAACCAAAGTCCATCCCAATCTCTCCTGTGTAGTTCTTGACGATATTTAAAGCAGTTTGAAGTTTGCTTTTACCAGCGGCATAGATCTTCAGGTCATCCATATAGAATACATGAGTGACCTTATGCTCACGCTGATTAGTGTCGCCACAGAGGTATCCAGGAGAATTTCGTAGTGCAAGAGATAGAGGCAAAAGTGTGATGCAAAAAAGCAAAGGGCTCATACTATCCCCTTGAAAGACGCCCCTCTGGAAGGTGACGTTGTTCGTCGTCAGACGATAATTCCTAGATGAGATGGTAAATCTAGTTTTCCAAAGAGGCATCAATCTCTCTATGCATCTCACTATGTGTGGATGTACCTTCAAGCTTTCCAACAGACAGATGATAAGTCTATGAGAGGTTGAATCAAAAGCTTTCCGGTAGTCAATCCAGGCCATTGACAGGACGCGCTGATGGACTGTAGCGTCTTTACAGACACACCTGTCAATCAGCAGGTTCTCTCGACAGCCTGCTACACCTTTTTTCGAGCCACGTTGTTCGTACATCTCTCGCCATACAGGCTCAATTCGTCGAACAATCCTGTTGTTTAGGATAGCTGTAAAAATCTTATACAGTGTGTTCAAACAAGTTATTGGCCTTGTAATTCTCTGGTTTGGACAAGTCGCCTTTTTTCGGTAGGAGTATAGTGCGTCCTAACACTAGCCACTGCGGAATGGGCATCTCCGACTTTAAATATGAGGTGAATATGCGGGCCAAATGTTCGTGTGTAGAAGTCAACTTCTTCCACCAAAAGTTCTTGATACAATCTGGTCCAGCACCGGAAAAGTTCTTCGTGCCTCTAAGTGCTTTTTTTCACCTCTTCGGCAGTGACTGATGGGCACTCCTCCTCAGATTTTATGAGGCTGTCGCAAAACTCCTTGAAGCGAATGATATTGTCAGTATCTTCCTTCAACTCTAGTGTTTTCGGGATCTTGTACACCTCTCTCCAAAAAGTCTCTACCTCCTTGGGCTTGGGTGGATTTTTTACAAAAACAGGGGGATCACTGAAGAGGCGCGATGGGTCAGCGAGAAACTGTTGATTCTCTCTGATCCATCTCTCCCTCTTCTGTATCCTCCTCCTTGCGTCAGATAACAGCCTTATTTTGTCAACAATATGCTGCTTGATTGTCAGCAGCTTTGACTTGTTTAGTGTGTGATTCAAGGTCCTTAGTTCTTGGGCGAACTTTCGAACCCTTTCCGTGAACGGTCTACCAGATGTTATGTAGTCAATCACACATTGAACACGGGACGCATTCTGTCTTGCCCATCCAATTTTCTTGTTCAGTTGATGCAAGCGTCTTCTTGTCTTTTGATCCATCGTCGGTTTGAGCCTTCGATTTGAATCAGCCAAAGCTGTCGCAGCACCATAAACTGAGCAATTGATGGTCCAGAGGTCGGACTCTTGCGAGATATCTCCACAAAGGCAGGCATCCATTTCAGCCAGATCTTGGGGCTTAAGAGGAACCTGCATGTTGATGTTCCTCCTTGTACTGAAATTGCCATCATCTTCAAGAAGGTGCCTACTTTCTGCGGTTGGTCTTAATGTCATTTCATCTTCGTCTGCAGCTTGTTCAAGCAGCGGTTGAGGAAGCGCTCCGCGTACATATCCATTTTTGCGGAGGTAGTCGGCTTGATTTCGCAAAGACTGATGCGAAACGTGTTGAAGCTCTGGGTGTTTCTGGCACCACAGAGTATGCATACGCGCCATAAAGCCTCCACGAACAGGGATAATACTGGCATCGTAGCAGTCTAACACATCATTCTTAAGTTGATCCGTCCACTCAATGTGGGCGTTTCGCCGGTTCGTCGTTGTGTTTCCATCCAAATTATTTTCAGCACCCCGAACTCTAGGATGATCGGCATTGTTTGCCGATCCATTGTCGGGTGTTCTGCGCGTTCGATCGTTTTGAACCGCATCTACAACATTTTGGTGGTTTTTTGGTTTCATTGTTGTTCCCACGAGCAGCTAGGGAAAGGGTTCGTCCATCCTTGTAGAGCCCCGCGTGCAAGGATAAGGCTATTACTCTGAGACATCGCCCGATATCCCAGAGTCACCGTTAAAGACACCTCACCCAGGTGCCATGCAGCTTTCGGCACGGTTCGCACACCTTCGCTTAGGGGTTATTCCTTCGGGACCATCCCTGGACAATTGTCCGCGACTGCTTATTAATTATTGTATCCATATTCAGCAGAAACCCTTGGTACGGGGACCCTCTATCCGCAACCCAAGGACGCGTTCGGTGGCTTTGTCATAAGCCCTTCGGTTCTATTCCAAGGGAATCGAAACCGAAACCGAATATATATATATATATATATATATGGAAATGGAACCTAAGGGCCCATGACAAAGCCATATGCCAGTTTTTTCTGAATAGGCTTCTGGGATGCCCCACGATCATTTTAAGCCCAAAAAGAAGAAAATCGCTTGAGCCCTTTTCGAGAAAACTCTTTTTTTGATTTTTTTGAAGAGGTTAATTAACTATTTTGAGGAATATAAGTTAAACGTGGAATTTCATTGGCTCAAACCATTCAGTTTGGCATCTAAAAAAGGGCTACCTCAACAAAAATTAAATTTCTTTACATTTTCTGCAAAATAAAAAAAAATCGAACGTTCTATCTCCAAAAGTTTGAGAGTTATGGTCTTAAGATGCCGAGTTTCAGTGATTAATTTGAATGAAAAAAAATGTATATAGTTTTGGGGAAATAGCTTATTCCCTATGCATATCTAGTGAAAATGACCGAATAATTAATTGAGGAAGACTTAATTTTGAGTAGATTTAAAAAAAAGACATTGCTCTAGCTCTAATAGAACCAAAATTAGGGCCTTTTGAATATGACCCTTTTTTATGAACTTTTGCGTAACATCAATTTTATGAATAAAATGTCTCGTTTTTCAAAAGAACTCATTTCCTCAGCGTTCTAGGTGAAAGTTGACACTGAGTTATTGAAAAAAGACTCAATTTTTAGTAGATCTAAAAAGAAAACAATGCTCTGGCTGTAATAGAACCAAAATTACGGCCTTCCGAATATGGCCCTTTTTTATGAAATTTTGTTCAATATCAATTTTTTGAATTAAATGTATCGTTTTCCAAAAGAACTCGTTTTCGGAGCTATTCAGGAGAATGTTGTTACCAGATAGGTTAAGGAGGGCCTGATTTTGAGCAAATCTAAAAAAAAATAATGCTCTAGCTCTAATCGCATCGAAATTATGGCCTTCTGAATATGATCCTTTTATAATGAAATTATGTTAATTGTCATTTCTTAAAGAAATTAAATACGAAATTAAAATCGTATCAATTTGTAGAATAAAATATCTAATTTTTAAAAAGAAGTAAGTTCCTGACCATTGAAGATGATGAAGTCTGTTCACTCATTTTAAGCTCACAATCATGTTTTCAGAATATCGTTAATAAAAGTTTTCAGTTCATAAAAAGCGTTATTTTTAGGAGGCGATAATTTCGATGCGATTAGAGCTGGAGCATTATTTTTTTTTAAATTTGAAAAAAATCAGGTCCTCCTTAACCTATCTGGTGGCAACTTTCTCCTGAGCTGCTCGGTAAATGAGTTCTTTTAATGAACGATAAATTTTATTTTAAAAATTGATATTGAACAAAATTTCATAAAAAGGGCTATATTCAGAAGGCCATAATTTTGGTTCCGTTACATCCAGAGCATTGTTTTCTTTTTAGATCTACTCAAAATTGAGTCTTTCTTGAATAAATTACTGGCAACTTTCACCGAAAATGCTGGGGAAATGAGTTCTTTTGAAAAACGAGAAATTTTATTTATAAAATTGATGTTAAACAAAATTTCATGAAAAAAGGGTCACATTCAAAAGGCCATAATTTTGGTATTATTAGAGCTAGAGCAATGGTTTTTTTTAGATCTACTCAAAATGAAGTCTTCTTTAGTTAATTATTCTGTCATTTTTACCAGATATGCATAGGGAATAAGTTGTTTCCCCAAAACTAAGTATATACATTTTTTTTTCATTCAAATTAATCGCTGAAAATCGACATCTTAAGACCATAACTCCAAACTTTTGGAGATAGAACATTCGATTTTTTTTTTATTTTGCAGAAAATTTAAAGCTCTTCAATTCTTGTTGAGGTCTTTGGGACATAGGATCAACTGGAATATGGCAATTTTCAAAAAACTGATTTTTCCCCACTTTTTTCACCATTTTTCGAAAATATTGAAGGGTTTTAGTTCTCGTAAGATGTTCAGCACCTGTAGCCCTTTTTTGGATGCCAAACTGAATGGTTTGAGTCAATGAAATTCCACGTGTAACTTATTTTCATTAAAATGTGTTAACTAACCTCTTCAAAAAAATCAAAAAAAGAGTTTTCTCAAAAACGGCCCAAGCGATTTTTTGCTTTTTGGGCTCAAAATGATCGTGGGGCATCCGAAAGCCTATTCAGAAAAAAAACCGGCATATGCAAGCTCTTTTGTGTTGAAGTCAGTCGAGGCACACCGTGAAGCAGTCGCGGACAATTGTCCAGGGATGGTCCCGAAGGAATAACCCCTAAGCGAAGGCGTAAGAACCGTGCCGAAAGCTGAATGGCACCTGGTTGAGGTGTCTCAAACGGTGATTCTGGGATACCGGGTGACCTCTCAGAGTAAACAGCCTTATCCTTGCATGCGGGGCTCTACAAGAATGGACGAACCCTTTTCCCTAGCTGCTCGTGGGAACAACAACGACAACACCAAACATAGTTGTAGTTAGTGCGGTTCAAAACAATCGAACGCGCAGGGCTTCCGACAAAGGGAGGGACAACAATGCCAACTACCCTAGAGTTGGGGGAGCCAATCAAAACGGAGTCAATGCGATTGATCGGCGGAATCTTGTTACTTTTAAGTGGACGGATCGACTCAATGTCGGCCTGCTAGAGTGCTACGATACAAGTATGGTCCCTAAACGAGAAGGTTACATGGCACGACTGCGTGCTCTGTGGTGCAAGAAACACCCAGAGCTCTCGCACTTTTCGCACCAACGTCTGCGAAACCATGCCGAACAACTCCGAAAAAGGGGTTATGTGAGCGGAGCGCCTACTCTACCGCAGCCAGAACAAGCCGAGTATAGAGAAAGAGAGGCGACAATGAGATCAACCGGGAACTGGCATCCAATAGAGGAAGAACGATGCTTCAGGGCCCAGAGAAACATCAACATTCAGGTTTCTCCCAAGCCCAAAGATATGGCTGAACAATCCGACCTCTGGACTATCAATTGTGGCGTGTACGATGCAGCGAGAGCTTTGGCAGATGCAAACCGTAAAACAGAACCAACGGTTGATCATAAGACCAAAAGACGAATGCATCAACTCAGCACAAAGATAGGCTGGGCAAGTATGTAAGCGTCCCGTATTCAGTGTGCAATTAACAACATAACATCTGACAGGACTTTCACTGCCAAAGTTCGACAGTTCGCACGCGAACTGCGGATCCGTCATCACACAATCAACAAGTCAAAGCTACTGACCATCAGGCAGCATATTGTTGGCAGAATACGAGTACTATCTATCGCTAAGAGAAGTCTAGAGCGGACTGAGAGGTGGGTCAGATAAAATCAACAGTTTTTATCTGACCCATCTAAACACTTCCAAGACCCTCCAATTACTGTCGACCATCCGCCCGAACCAGACGAGGTCGGAAAATTCTGGAGAGAAGTCTACGAAGTCCAACATCCACTTGAAAAAGGCTCGAAGAACATGAAAAGCTTCAAGGAGCTGTGCAATGCCCTCATAACACCTGAGGAGGACTGCCCACCTATCACTACCTAGGAGGTGAAAAACGTATTGAGAGGCATGAAGAACTATTCCGCTCCAGTACTGGATGGTATCAAGACCTTCTGATGGAAGAAGTTTCCTTCAACTCACCAGCATCTGGCCCGAATTTTCACCTCATATCTAAAGTCGGAAGAGCCTATTCCGGAGTGGTTGGTGAAAGTTCACACAGTGCTCCTGCCGAAGACGGGCAACTTAGCTGACCCTAAGAATTACAGGCTAATAACTTGTCTGAATACACTGTATATGATCTTCACAGCTATCCTAAATGATAGGATTTTTCAGACATTTGAACCTGTGTGGCGAGCGATGTATGAACAACGCGGCTCAAAGAAAGGCGTAGCAGGATGTCGGGAGAACCTGCTCATCGATAGATGTGTTTGTAAAGACGCAGCATCCTATCAACGATTCCTATCGATGGCCTGGATTGATAATCGAAAAGTTTTTTATTTAACCTTCCGTAGACTCATCATCTGTCGCTTGGAAAGCTGGAGGGGGGGGCGGGCTTAGAGGCGAAAGAACGAATATTTTTAAGAATTTTTTCTGGAGATGTGAGTAATGCTAGTTTTTTAATTTGAATTGGATGTTGTAGTACTGTATCTGAAGTATTTTTAGACACATTTTCAATAAAAAATATTCAAAAGGAACACCGGGACAGCAAATCTCCCGAGACGTCTCGAAAAAAAGTTGTTGCGCCGTGAACATCATAACTTGTTACTGGATCATGCAAAACAAAAAAACAAAAATGCATTTAAAAGGTGATATATTTCCTAAAGTAATCAGAGGCCGTTTTTTTTGTATATAGCATTTTGAAGCCAAACACGCGATTCTCGTTAAAAAATCGGTTAATTTGTTATTGTAAAATAAAAACAAATTGTTAAAATGAAAAAACTCTTCCTGATTACCTGTTGATTTATGTGTAGAAATAGTGTACCAAATTTCAAAAGAATCGGTTAAGTAGATTTTGAGTTCTAAAGTTCACGGATTTCAAAAACGCTGTTTTCGAGAAAATCGATTTAAAGTTTTTTTTTCTCAAAAATTAAGCATCAATAAGCGTGCATAATTTTCTATACTTAAACAGAATCAGCAATGCTAGGTCCGTAGAATGAAATGCTTTCACCCAGCAATCCAGGATAAATAAAGCGTCATTTTTCTCCTGTTTTGCTCTTTTTTTGTATACCTGTATATATATTTTTTTTCGGCGGCCTTATCACGACAGTTTGTTTCTCTGGGTGAGGTAATACACTCCTAATTTTTTCAGATTTTAAAAAAAGTTTTGAGAAGTTGCGAGCATCAAATTTATGTACAAATGGAGATTTTCGTAATCTTTCATTTGTTTAAAATATACATACTTAGTTCAGACAAATATCTTATAAATAAAAATTGTAGCTAATACAAAGAACGAAACTTTCATTTTGTGTCCGATTGAAAAAAAATACTTAGCGCCAGCCAAAGGCATAAAAAGTACGATTTCTTAGAAAGAGATAAATATAAGGGCATAATTAAACCCCTAAACATTTTTTGTAAGGATTGCCAACATTTTGAGATCTTCCCCACACAATAGGAAAAAATATATAATAGGTATGACATAAAAAATTAAAACCGGGGCACCTAAAAAATAAAATTTAACAAGGCTTTTAATGGGTTCTCAATCAATGACATTTTACAAAATTGTAAAATACATGAATAGGAGGAAGAGAGAATAACAGATTACTCATTTTATATGAAATCATATTTTTAATATATTCTTATATTCACAACAATATATATATATTTTTTTTATATTCGCAACAAACATACATATAAACTGTTAGTCCGGGAGCTGGCTATACTTCCCGCAGCCACTTTCACCTCCCCTCGATAACTTTGTTGATATCTATGTTTCTTGATGCGGAGAATCGATTTTTCGTAGGTGTCAGTTCCAAAACCCGTCAGTTTTTTTGTTATTAACAATTTAATTGTTTAATTGCACATAACTGTTTATCTATAACACATAGCGAAATTCTGACTGGACAAATTGATTCCAATTTTCAATACGAACATTTGCACTTTTAATTTTTGAAAAATATTGATCAGAAACAAAGTTGCATGCAAATTAGTGCAAAAATACTGCAAATATGCGCTCTTTCCTCATTCGATCCATCATATCTCGGCTTCTAATAATGCAATTTAAACTTTTGACCATTCATTTTAAAGAAAATACTTTTCCCTTCAAAACGAGTCCACCCTCGTATCATTTGAGTGATTTGGAGCAGGTTTACAGCCCTTGAAAGTTGAATTTTTCATCGAAAAATGGCAATTTACATTGTTTATAAGATTTTTTAGCAATGAACACCACAAGATATCGCAAAATTCGTTATATCATGTTATTCTACATCGCAAGACAAAAATTTTGAGCCCCCCCTGATGCATATAAGTCGAACGGTTGTTGAATTATAGCCGTTTTTCGTGCGCGGTCACATGCGCGAGCGCGGCTGGCGCGGGCGGCTCGGCGCGCCAAGGCTCGCGCGTGAGTATGCAATCCACTCGATCAATTTTATACCTTTTTTAATCATACGATAAGATGATTTAGTAATAAATTATTATTTTAGTGTTTGTT
>CAKNXH010056816.1:7871-19680 GCA_932178445.1 Andricus quercusramuli
TAACCATAAAGATGAATTTTCAAAGGAGATTAAGTTCCTATAAAAAAGACGATTTTTCAACAAAATACATGAACTTTCAACGAAATAGTTGAATTTTCAGCCAAAAAGACCAATTTCGAACCAAATAGTTGAATTTTTAACTAAAAAATATCAATTTTTAATAAAAAATGAAATAGTTAAATTTTCAGATTTGAAAATTAATTTTCAACCAAACTGATGAATTTTCAACTGAAATGACGAATCTTCAAATGGAATATTATGAATTAATTAATTTTCTACCAAAAAATACGACTTTTCCACAAGATACATGAATCTTCTACGAAATTATTGATTTTTCAACTAAAAAAGAGACATTTTCAATCAAACAGTTAAATTTTGAACTAAAAAAAGATCAATTTTCGACCAATCTGATGAATTTTCAACAAGAAAGATGAATTTTCAAACAAGAAGAATAATTTTCAAACAGGAAGGTTAATTTTCTACCAAAAAGAGGACTTTTCAACAAAATACAAGAAGTTTCCACGAAATAGTTGAATTTTCAACTAAAAAAGTCCAATTTTGAACCAAATAGTTCAATTTTTGCCTACAAAATGTCAATTTTCAACAAAAAATATAATAGTTCAATTTTCAGTGAGAAAAAAATATTTTTCAACCAAAGTGACGAATTTTCAACTAAAATTAGAAATCTTCAACTGGAATAGTTAAATTTTAAACCAGATAGAAGAATTTTTAACAAAGCAATTTACCTTGCAACTTTCCGAAAAGTTGAATTTTCAACTCAAATGATTATTTAACTCGAATTCATGAATTGTTAACCAAAAAGATGAATTTTAAAACAAGAAGATTAATTGTAACAGAAGAAGGTTTATTTTCTACCAAAAAAGTCGATTTTTTAACAAAATGCATGAATTTTCAAAGAAATAGTTCAATTTTCAACTAAAAAATATCAATTTCTAACCAAAAATCGAATAGTTCAATGTCCAGTTTAAAATATTAATTTTAAACTAAAAACATGATTTTTCAACTGGAATAGTTCAATTTGAGAACAAAAAGATGAATTTTTAACTAAAATAATTAATCATCAACTGGAATAGTTAGATTTTCAACCCAGAAGATTAATTTCTACCAAAAAAGACGAATTTTCAAAAATACATGAATTTTCAACTAAGAAATATAAATGGCCGACCAAAAAATGAATAGTTAAATTTTCATTAAACAAACAATTATTTACATTTTCAAACAAAGTGATGAATAGTTAAATTCCCATTAAAAAAATATTTTTATTCATTTTTTTTTTAGTTATCAACCAAGGAAAAAACTAATTAAATTAAATAAACAATAAATTAATTAATTAAATAAAAAATTAAAATTAAAAAATTAATTTTTGACAAAAGAGTTTAACTTAAACCAAGTAATTAAATTTTCATTCCGAAAAATATGAATTCTGAACGAAAAATGCAGTAATTGATATTTCAACCAAAAATATGTTAATTTTTAATCAAAAGCAGTTGAATTCAACGAAAAAAGATAACTCTTCAACTTGAGTTGAAATTTCAGCCAGAAAAACTTTTCAGACAAGATAAAGAAACAATTGCAAACCAGATATTTGAATTTTCAACTAAAAACGATCAATTTTCAACCAAAAACAGGGTAGTTTTTTCAGTTTAAAAAATTAATTAAAAGAAAATCGACTTTTCAACAAAACAGTTAAAAAAAGGATAAAAGCAATAATACAAAGCTACTTTTACAAATGAAGAATCTTTGTTACACAATTTTATATTGCATTAAAAAAAAAGTTAAGCAAGTTCTCAAAAAATTTTAATTTTTAATTAATTTTTTACTTCTAACCAAAAATTAAATTATTTGTTATCAGTGCTGTGAGGGCTAAATCTATTCTATAATTTGCAAATAGACCTCTGACTGGACGTTGACTTGCGAAATTAACGATTCCTTTTTATTAAGGAGACGGCCCTCAAAATCAGTAATTATTTGTTGATCACTAGGAACTTTAGTCTGTTCCTCAATCCACTGCTGTAAACTTTCCAAAGTACTTTTCTCATCCAGGGGAAAAATGATGATTCGATATTCAGACGCTAAAAACACGTGGATCTCCTGTGCACCCAAAATCAGCATTATTAATTTTATGGAACCATTTTGTAATTATTCTCAGATTTTTTCACGTTAAGTACCTTTTGTGATGAAATCGTTTTCCACATATTAAAAAGGACAACTTCATTCGTGTCTGGCAACTTTCCTCGCTTTTTTGGATCCCACTGCAAAGCGACTCTAAACCACTCAACTATTTTCCTTCTCATGGATCTAATAAATAAATCGAAATTATTAATATGTAAAATATGACTTTGTTCTTCAGAAACATAATAGAGAAGAATATCTTACTCTGATAAATCGTTAGGATCCGCTACGTCTGTATACAAATTAATTTCGCCGTTTATTTGGTGAGCACAAATCTGCTCGTATTTTTTCTTCTGAACTGCATTCATCCTGCAAATTTAGAAATTAAATTGAGTCATAGTTTATTTTTCAATTTGCCCTTTTCTGGCTTTTTAAAATAAATATAAAATTATTAATTTTACCAAGTCACCGTTTGTTTCATATGAGGTAAAAATGGCCTCATTCCAGTGAGAACTTCATAAAAAAGAATTCCCAAGCTCCAGTAATCGACCGAACAACTGTATTTTTTGTTCCAAAATAATTCCGGGGCCACGTAACTTAATGTTCCCACCAGAGATGCGTACAAACTATCTTGTCCAAGTTCTTTTGCATAGCCAAGATCTATTAATTTGTAGGTAATCTAACAAAGAAGTAGATTAAGAATATGAACAGACTTCACAGTCCTAAATATTCTCAAAACAGGGGAAATAGGGTGACTTTTCACGAGTTTTCAAGCTAGAAAGTGAAAAAAAAACAGTTGACTTGAAACAAAAAAGATAATTTTCTACCAAGATTGACATTTTTTCAACCAATAAGTTGAATTTTAAACACAAAAAAAAAATAATTTTAGACAAAACAATTGCAGTTAAAACCAAATAGTTAAATTTTCAAGCAAAGGAGACAAATTTTTAACAAATTATTCGAATTTTTAACCAAATAGTTCAATTTTCAACCTACAAAAGATGCATTTTCATCTAAATGGCCAAATTTCTCAATAAAAAAGATTAAACTTCAACCAAAAATATTTTCAACCAAATAGTTGAATATTCAAGCCACAAATGCGAATATTTTGGATGACATTTGAATTTTCAAACCAAAAGGATAAATTTTTTATCCAAAAATGTAAGAGTTCAATTTTTCAGTCAAGAAAATTTATTTTTAATCAAAAAAAGGAATTTTCAACAAAATAGTTAACTTTTCAAGCGCAAAGATCAATTTTAAACTGAAGTAATGAATCTTCAACAACAAAAAATGCATTTTTAACAAAAGCATTCAACTTTCAACCAAAAAAAATTAAACTTCAATCAAAAATTTGTATTTTGAACCAAGTAGTTGAATTTTCAAGCCAAAAATACGAATTTTTTAGAAAACAGTTAAATTTGCAATACAAAAGGAAGAATTTTCTATAAAAATGAAATAGTTCAATTTTCACTTTAAAAAATTGATTTTTAACAACAAAAAAAGGAATGATCAGCAAAACAGTTAAATTTTCAATCCAAAAAGATGAATTTTTAGCGGAAAATGTAACAGTTGATCATTCAGCCAAAAAAGATGTTAATTTTAAATAAAAAATAATTGCAGTGTATTTACATCATCTGAATTCTCAAAAAATAATGTAATAGTTTATATTTAACAGTTGCACTTTCAACAGAAAAAGATAACATTTATTTAACAAAAGTTGGATTTTCCACGAGGAAATAATAATTTCCAACAAAATAGTTAAATTGTCAATCATAGAGATGAATTTTTAACAAAGTTTGAAAAGTTTAATGTTTAAAAAATACGAATTTCCAACAAAAAACATAAACTTTCGATAAAACATTTAATAAAATAGTGGAGTTGTCAAGCCAAAACGATTAATTTACGACAAAACGGTGGTATTTTTAACACAAAAATATGAATTTTTAATAAAATATTTAAATTTTCAATCCAAAAGATGAATCATCAACTAATAAAAATAATTTTCAACAAAGTAGTTCAACTTTTAACTGAGTAGTTGAATTTTCAACCACGAAGATGAATTTTCTACCAAAAAAGGTCAGTTAAAAAAATTAATTTTAAAAGAAAAAACGAATATTTCACAGAAAAGTTGAGTTTTTAAGCCAAAAAGACGAATTTTCTACAAAACAGTTGATTTTTCAAAAATAGTTAAATTTCGAACCGAAAGATAAAATGAATTTTCAACAAATTAGTTTAATTTTGAACTAAGTAGTTAATTTTTCAACCGAGAAGATTAATTTTATACCGAAAAAATAAATAACCATCAAAATATTTAAATTTTTGAGCTAACAAGACGAATTTTCTACACAACAGTTGAATTTTCAACCCGATAATATGAATTTTGAACAAAACAGTTCAATTTCTAACAAAATAGTTCAATTTTTAACCAAAAAGATGAGACCCCAATAAAAAATGTAATATTTGAGTTTTCAAATAAAAATGATCAACTCTAAACCAAAATGTAATAGTTACATTTTCAGTTGAAAAACAAAATTTCAACCAAAAAAGCAAATATTCAACAAAATATATTAATTTTCAAACCAAAAGGACGAATTTCCTACAAAACAATTGAATTTTCAACTAGAAAATAAGAATTTTGAAAAAACTAGTTAAATTCTCAACCAAAGAGACACACCTGCAACCAATAAAATGAATTTTTAACAAAGTAGTTCTACTTTCAATAAAGTAATTAACATTTTTTTTAAATTCTGATAAAAAATGTAACTGTCGAATTTTTAACTAAAAACGGTAAATTTTCAGCCCAAAATGTAATAGTTAAAATTTCAGTTAAGAAAATTAATTTTGAACAAAAAAAAACAATTTTCAACAAAGTTGTTAAATTTTCTACGAAGAAGATAACGTTTCAGCTAAAATGATGAATTTTTAACAAAGTAGTTTAACTTTTAACTAACTAGTTTAATTTTCAACAAAGAAGATTAATTTTCTACCAAAAAAAATGAATAATCATCAAAATTATTAAATTTTCGAGCTAACAAGATGAATTTTCTTCAAAACAATTGAATTTTCAACCCGATAATATGAATTTTGAACAAAATAGTTCAATTTTCAACCAAAGAGATGAGACCCCAATAAAAAATGTAATATTTGAGTTTTCAAATAAAAATGATCAACTCTAAACCAAAATGTAATAGTTACATTTTCAGTTGAAAAACAACATTTCAACCAAAAAAGCAAATATTCAACAAAATATATTAATTTTCAAACCAAAAGGACGAATTTTCTACAAAACAATTAAATTTTCAACTAGAAAATAAGAATTTTGAAAAAACTAGTTAAATTCTCAACCAAAGAGACACACCTGCAACCAATAAAATGAATTTTTAACAAAGTAGTTCTACTTTCAATAAAGTAATTAAAATTTTTTTTAAATCCTGATAAAAAATGTAACTGTCGAATTTTTAACTAAAAACGGTGAATTTCCAACCCAAAATGTAATAGTTAAAATTTCCGTTAAGAAAATTAATTTTGAACCAAAAAAAAAAATTTTTCAACAAAGCAGTTAAATTTTCTACGAAAAAGATAACGTTTCAGCTAAAATGATGAATTTTGAACAAAGTAGTTTAACTTTCAAATAAGCAGTTTAATTTTTTAATAAAAAAATATAACTTTTTAACGAGGAAAGGGGAAAAAAGGGAAGTTCCTTGAAAACTGGCAAATGATTTGAAATATTAGCTATGGGAAAATTTTGATCTTTTGATGTCGAAGATTGAACTTTTAATCAATATTTTACCTTTCCATTTTTTTCGTCCAAAACTATGTTCTCTGGTTTTAAATCTCGATGTGTAATTTTGTTTTGATGTAAAAATTCGACACCAGATGCAATATCGGACATTATTTTTATCGCCTTTAGTTGCTCGATTCCGCAAATATTTTTCGGCTCGTTTAAAAATTTGCGCAGGTCTCCTCTACTACAGTATTCCATACACAATACTGGTAGCTGTCCGTGAATTTTTTCGATTTCTCCTGGGATTTTTACACTTTTTATAAGATTCGGGTGATTCAAGTGTTGCATTATCAAAACTTCATGATTCCATCTATCTTTTTGCTTTTGTGACAAAATTGCAGCGTCTTTACATGTCTTTATCGCTGGAATTATGAAAAATTATTCATGATTATCTGCTTTAAAAAAATAAAAAAATCGGAAATATGGTAGACCAAAAGTATATATTGAAAAAAAATAATGTAAAAAAAGTTATTTGTATTATTAATTTATTATTGCTACTTTATTAAATATTTGTTTCGTTTTTTTATTGTTCTTAAACTTGTGAAAAATAAATTTGAAATGAAATATTTGCTTATCAAATTAATGATCACTCAAAACGAAACATGTAAGTACAACATAATTTTTTTTAATTAATTGGATAACTTCCACCTTATATTCGGTATTAAAAATAGTATAAAAGTTATTAAAATAAATAACAACAAATAATTACTTTAATGTTCATAAAAACATGAAAACAATTGATTAGAAAAATGTATTTTTTCGACCTGTTTGAATTTTGAATTATTTACCCTAAAACTATTAATTTTAAAACAGGAAAAACCAGAAAATTAATTTTACAAGCCGATTCTGAATCTGATTTAGTAATTGGCATTACTAATTTCACACAGAAAATGAAAAAAAAAATCATTTTTTAATTCGTTCAACAGTTTAACTTCATTCTCAAAATTGCCTGATTTTCCCCTTAATTTTTCATTTTGCTTGACCATTAATATTTAAAGGCCGACATTCTAATCTTGTAATATTTTTTCCAAATAGAGTCTTTTATAAATGGAATAAAACAATTTTAAATATACACATTTTTTATTTATTATTCTCAGGGCTACTACAGCCTAAATTAATGATGTTCTTTTGAATTTGAAAGTATTCAAAAAAATCCAATGAAATTTATAGGAATCCCAGATGAATTTTAACGAATTCAGGACAAAAAAATTAGCTTAGAAAAATTCAAGGGAATTGAATTGAGTAAAATAAAATAAAAATAAATAATAATAAAATAATAATAATAAATAATAATATATATTATATATTATAATATATTATATATATTATATATATAATATATATAAATAATAATAATAAAATAATGATAATAAAAAAAAAATAATAAAAAAATACAGGATGAATTCAAATGAATTCAGATTGTAAAAAATATTTGAAAAGTTCTTCAAATATTTGAAGCCCTATGAAATTCCGCACTTATTGTGAATAAATTCTTGGAAAACCATTAAAATATTATAAAATCCCGTTATATTCTATGATATCTCACGATATTTCCTGAATTCCTGGAAAGTTTATTAAAATGTCCTGAAAGCTTTTAAAGTCCCTTCAAATCAATGAAATTCTCGAAAAAACCTTGAAATTTTTTAATTTATTGAAAATGCCATGGAATCATTTAAAGTACCCTAAAATATTTTGAATCCTATGAAAGCCCTTCAAATTATATAAATCAATAAAAAATTCTTTCGAATCTTTTCAAATTCCCTAAATTATTTCAAATATTTTGTAACCTTTTGAAATCCCTTAATCCCTTTAAATTATTGAAATAAATTCAAAATTCCTTGGAGTCATTTAAAATACCCTAAAATATTTCGATTCCTTTGAAATCCCTTCAAATTATATAAATTAATAAAAATATCCTTCGAATCTTTTCAAATTCCTTAATCCCTTTAAATTATTGAAATAAATTAAACATTCCTTGGGTTCTTTTAAAATACCCAAAAATATTACTAATATTACACTAATATATTTTTAATTCTTCGAAATCTCTTAAGATTATTGAAATTAATAAAAAATTCCTGTGAATCGTTTAAAATATCCTAAAACCTTGAAAAAATTTCAAAATATTTGAAAATACCTCGAGTACACAAAAATATTTCAAAATATTTGAAATCCCTTTCAATTATTATAATCAATTAAAAATTCCTTAAAATATTTCAAATCCTTTAAAACGTTTTTAGATCCCTTGAAACTTTTTAAAGCTCTTGAAAATGCCTTAGAATAATATAAAATACCCTCCAATATTTCAAATCGATTCAAATCCTTTAAATTAATGATCGCTTGCAACTTTTGAAAGCTCTTAAAAATTCCTTAGAGTTTTAAAAAATATCCTAAGGTCTTCAAAATTCTTGGAAATATCTTCAAATGGTTGAAATCAATTTATATTCCAAGGAATTGTTTGAAACATCCTAAAATCTTTTAAATTCTTCAAAATCCTTGGAAATTCCTTGAATACACAAAAATATTTGAAACTCTGAAATCCCTTTTAATTATTATAATCAATTAAAAGTTCCTTGAAATATTTCAAATCCTTTAAAATATTTCGAGATCCCTTGAGACTTTTTGAAGCTCTTGAAAATGTCTTAGAATTATATAAAATACCCTCAAATATTTCAAATCGATTCAAATCCTATTAAATTACTGATCCCTTGCAATTTTTGAAAGCTCTTAAAAATTCCTTGGAGTATTAAAAAGTACCCTAAAGTCTTCAAAATCCTTAGAGATCCCTTGAAAATGGTTAAATCTCTTGAAAAGCCTTGAAAATTTTTAAAATACGCAAAAATATTTCAAACTCTTTGAAATCCCTTTAAATTATTGAAATCAATAAAAAATACCTTAAAATATTTCAAATCCCATTACATTGCTGAAATCAATTGAAAATTTCTTTGAATATTTTTAAATACCCTTAAATATTTCAAATCCTTTGAAATTTTGTGAAATCCCTTGAAATTTTTTAAATCTCTTGAAAATGCCTTCGAGTAAATAATAATATAATAATAAAATGATATAAAATGCCCAAAAATATTTCAAATCAATTCCAATTTTATTGAATTACTGATCACTTGACATTTTTTTAATCAATTAAAAATTTCTTGAAATCTTTTTAAATTACTTAAAATACTAAAAATCCATGTAAGATATTTAGAAACTCCTTGAAACTCTTTGAAGCTCGTGAAAATACCTTAAAATTATTAAAACCGAGTTAAAATTCCTTGAAATCGTTTAAAATATCCTGAAATCTTTAAAATTCTTTGAAATCTTTGGAAATCTCTTGAAATTTTGTAAATCTCCTGAAAATACCTCGGAAACTTTTAAAATAGCCTAAAATATTTCACATCCTCTCAAATCCCATCAATTTATTTGAATCAATTAAATATTCCTTAGACTTTTTTTTAATTTCCTAAAATATTTCAAATCCTTTAAAATCCCATTAAATTACTGAAATCAATGGAAAATTTCTTCAAAAAATTTTAAATACCCTGAATAAAATGTTCTGAAATATCTTGAAATTTTCTAAAGCGTTTGAACATTTCTTGGAACTTTTAAAAATACCCTTAAATCTCTAAAATCATTAAAATCCTTGGAAATCCGTGGAAATTATTAAATTTTTTGAAAATCCCTTAAAAACGCCCTTAAATATTTAAAATCCTTTGAAATCACTTCAAATTATTGCAATTTATTGAAAATATGTTAACATATTTCAAATCCTTTGAAATCTTTTGAAATTCCTTGACATTTTTTAAAGATTTTGAAAATTACTTGGAATTTTAGAAAATACCCTCAAATCTTTTAAATCCTTTAAAGTCTCTTCAATGTATTTAAATCAATTAAATATCCCTTGAATTTTTTGAAAGTCCATAAAATATTTCAAATCCTTAAAAATCCCATTGAATTACTGAAATCAATTCAAAATTTCTTGGAAAATTTTTAAATATCCACAAATCCTTTGAAATCTTCTGCAATTTTTTGAAATTTTTTAAAGCTTTTGAAACTAATGAACTTAAAAATTTTTTAAATACCCTTACATTATAATAGTTTAAAATACCCTAAAATATTTCAAATTCTTTGAAAGAATTTGAAATTCTTTGACATTTTTTAAAGCTATTGAAAATTACTTGGATTTTTAAAAAATACCCTTATATCTTTAAAATCCTTTGAAGTCTCTTCAATTTATTGAAGTAAATTAAATAATCCTTAGAATTTTTTGTAAATTCCATAAAATAATTCGAAACCTGTAAAGTTTCGTTTATTTAATGAAATCAATTGAAAGATTCTTGGAATTTTCAAAAATGCCCTTAAATCTTTTTAAATCCTTCATATTCTTCTAATTTATTTAAAATATATTAAGATATTCCAAATCTTTGAAATCTTTTGAAATTTCTTGAATTTTTTAAAAGCTTTTGACACTTACTAGGAATATTAAAAATGCCATTGAATCTTTTAAATGCTTTAAAGTCTCTTAAATTTATTTAAATTAATTAAATATCCCTTTGACTTATATTAAGCAGTGTTGGGCGCGGTTAGTACTTGGATGGGTGACCGTTCGGGGAATACTGCGTGTTGTTGACCCGTCGTGGGTGTGGTGGACCCACACTGGTAGTATTTATCCACCTAGAAACACTACCCGAATCGGGTAGTGAGGCAATGAACTTTCGAGTTCGAAATGCTAATCAATTTTTTTTTTTTTTTTTGACTTATATAAGGATTTATCACTTTCAATTTTTACATTCCTTAAAATATGTAAAATCCTTGAAAATCCCATTAAATTACTGAAATCAATTCAAAATTTCTTGGAAAATATTAGAATATATCCGCAAATTCTTAAAAATGTTCTAAAATTCTTTGATATTTTTTTAAAGCTTTTGAAAGTTACTTGGAAATTTTAAAAATACCCTTAAATCTTTCAAATCCCTTCAATCTATTCAAAGCAGTTAATTTTTTTTTTTTTTTAATATTTTTAAATTTCCTTAAATCTTTAAAATCCCTTGAAATCACTTCAAACTATTGCGTTTTATTAAAAATAATTTAAGGTATTTCAAATCCTTTAAAATATTTTGAAAGTCCTTGCAATTTTTTGAAACTTGAAACTTTTTTGGAATTTTTAACATACCCTAGAATATTTAAACTTCTTTGAAATACCTTTAATTTATTGAAATCAATCAAAAATTTCTTAAAATAGTTAAAATCCTTTAAAATATTTTGAAATTCTTTGAAAAAATCTGAAGCTCGTGAAAACGACTTAGAATAACATAAAACACCCTAACATATTTCAAATTCCTTCAAATCCCTTTAAAATTCCTTCGAATTAAAAAAAATAACCTAATACATTTTAAATTCTTTGAAATCTCTTAAAATTATTGAAATAAATGTAAAATTTCTAGGAATCGATTAATTTTAAAACATTCCAATCCCCTTAAATATCTTAAAATCTTTAAAAATCTTTTGAAATGCTATTTGCAAACCTTCAAAATCCATTAATTCTTGTGAATAAATGTTGTTAATGCATTAAAATATTATAAAATGCCGCGTAAAATTACATGAAATCTGATATTTCCTGAAAGCCTAGAAAAATTATTAAAATACCTTGAGAGCTTTTGAAATCCCTTAAAATCATTGAAATCCTCGGAAATCTGATAAAATTCCTCGAAATCTTTTAAAATACCTTTGAAATCTTTTGAAATCCTTGGAAACTTTTTGTAGCTCTTTAAAATTCTCTGGAAGTTTTGAAAATTCCCCAAAATCTTTTAAAATTCATTTGAAGTACCTTAAAAATACTCTAAATATTTCAAATACTTAAAATTTTTTTTGAAATCCTTAGACATTTATTAAAACTCT
>CAKNXH010056816.1:24073-51690 GCA_932178445.1 Andricus quercusramuli
AAGCTTTTAAATCTTTTGAAATCCCTTGAAATTTTTCAAAAATCTTGTGAATTCTTTGGAATTTTTAAAAATAACCTAAATTTTGTTAATTCTTTGGAATTCTTTCAAATTTTCTAAATATATTAAAATAATTCCTTGGAATATTTGAAAATACAGAAAAATATTTTGAAATCCTTTGAAACTTTTTAAAAATCATGAGAATTCTTTAGAATGTTTAAAATAATCTGAAATTTAAAAAAAAATTGAATCTCTTCAAATTATTGAAATCTATTCAAAATTCTTTGGAACGTTTTAAAATATCCAAAAAAATGTCAATCCTTTGAAATCTTTTGTAATCCCCTGAAACTTTTTAAAGTTCGTGAACATTTTTTGGAATGTTCAAAAATACCTGAAAATTAAAAAAAATAGAATCCCTTCAAATTATTGAAATTTATTGAAAATTCCTTGGAATCTTCTAAAATACCCTAAAATATTTCAAATCCTTTGAAATATTTTGAAATCCCTTGAAACTTTTCAAAAATCTTGAAAATTCTTTGGAATTTTTAAAAATACCCTAAATTTTGTGAATTCTTTGGAATACCTTGACCTCAATTAAATCTATTAAAAATTCTTTGGAATATTTCAAAATACCGTAAAATATTTTAAATCCTTTGAAATATTTTGAAATTCCTCGAAACTTCTTAAAGCTTTTGAAAATACCCAAAAATATATTTTCAATATTTTTAAACCTTTTGAAATCCCTTCAAACCTTTTAAAGTTCTTGAAAATTATTTGAAATATTTAAAAAACCTGAAAATAAAAAAAATCGAATCCCTCCGAAATATTGAAATTTATTAAAAATTCCTTGGAATCTTCTAAAATACCCTAAAATATTTCAAATTCTTTTAAATCTTTTGAAATCCCTTGCATTTTTTTAAAGCTTTTGAAAATAGCTTGAAATATTTGAAAATACCCAAAAATATATTTTCAACACTTTTAAATCTTTTGAAATCCCTTAAAACTTTTTAAAAATCTTGAAAATTCTTTGGAATTTTTAAAAATAACCTAAATTTTTTTTATTCTTTGGAATCCTTTCAAATTATTGAAATCTATTAAAAATTCGTTGAAATCTTTCGCAATATCCAAAAATATTTCCAATCCTTTGAAATCTTTTGAAATTCCGGGAAACATTTTAAAAATATTGAAAATTCTTTGGAATGTTTAAAAATACCTCAAATTAAAAAAAATTGGAATCCCTTCAAATTATTGAAATTTATTAAAAATTCCTTGGAATCTTTCCAAATATCCTAAAATATTTCAAGAGTATTCAAGAAAATTCTTCAAATAAAATAAATAAAAATAAAAAAGTGGTTAGCCCGTGGATTAATTTATTGAAAGACAAGTGACTAAAGTGACCTTTTTATTTTAAAAAAGTGACTGTTTTTGGCAGATCTGATTATTCTAAACAGTTTACTTAAAGTGCTTCTTACAGAAATTCCCTGACTTTTGCAATTTATTTATTTATTTATTATTGACCTGAGGCCCTCCTGTATAAATTCTACTTTAATGTTAATTTTTATATTTCAAAGAAATGTAGAAACGTAAAAATGTCCACTAATTTTGTATTTTTTTTCTTTTTACAGAAAATTTGGAAGCAATGGGTCATAATGTACACTTGGTGGAAATCAATTTTCTGAATCGACTGGATATCTCAATTCGAGGACGAGTAATTTTCCGTTGCAAAATCACAGATTTCGAGTTAAATTCTATCTCGATGAAGGAAAATCCTGTATGTGAAAAAGCGATTTTTTCAATTTTAAATATCCTCGCCAAGCTTAATAATCATGCAAGCTGTAGAAGTGTAAAGTAGTCAGAGATCAATTTTGTAAATAAAACATTTCCTCAGAATAGAACCGAACCAATTAGTTTATTTTTACAAGAAATACCATTCGGCTTGGATTTAACTCTTTTTATAATTCGAAGTAATATCAGTGATTGTATTATTTTTATTTTATTACAAAATTGTATAAATAAAATAATTTGTTTATTGTAACGTAATTAATATTTATCGAGTTTAAGTTAAAAAAAAAATATTTAAATAAAAAATTCAATAATAAACGAAAGAAGTTTATTTATTTTTACTCGCTACTAATAAAAAGTAAGATTTTGGAAAGCATCCAAAATTCAACGACCTCAAACAAAATTATATAATATTAGAATTAAAATATTTAAAAATTTGGATTTGATTTTGAATTTTGGAATTCTGTAAGCACGTAAAATTGGAAGCAATAATAACTTCAATAATACAAAATTTCAAAAACTGAAAATTATTTCAATTTCAGACAGAATTTAAACAATTTGTTTTCAATTTTGGAACTTGATACTGTATTATTTTATTGAATTTTTAATATTTTATTTGAGAGTTTTAGCACTAAAATTTTTGGAATTCTAAGTAATAAATATATTGTATTGAATATAAAAAAAAATCTTTGTTTATATCATTAGATTATGAATTTAAAAGTTTTATTAACATTATTTTTATTTTATTTAAAATTTATTATATTAAAATATTAATTATAATTTAAGAATTGAATAATAATTAAATTATATTGAAATAAAATAATAATTTTAAGTTAATAAAACTCTTAGCCATCAAAGTTAAAATTATAAATTATTTTTATAAATTATATATATATATATACCTGAATAAAGGATTATTATGATATAATAAATTATGTGACTATTAAAATAAAAAATCACCTACTGTAATTATTTTTTAATAATTATTATGATAGATACATGTACTAATTTCAGAAATTGAATATATATAATTTCAATATTGTATTAATTATATATTAAATCTAAATAAATAAAATATTTTATGAATAAAATTTCATTGCATACAATAATTTATGAATCTATACATTGATTAATTTTTATTTTATTAATTCATTTATTATTAACTTATTATTATTTTACTAGTTTCATTAAGATTAGCTTCTTTAACTTTATTATTCAAAAGAATTATTTTAAATTAAAAATTCATATGATATATTTTATTTATTCTCCCCAGTTTTTAGAATAATATTAATATTGATAATATGAATGGCTATACCAAATTAATATGATTTGTATTACTTAAAATTAAATTTATTATTATTATGTTTTTTAAGAATAAGTTTATATATAATAATCTAATTTCTCACGAAGTTAGATTTATTTTAATTATTTGAAGAAATTTATTAATTATTGAAAGATATAATTTGATAAATTTAATTAATTATCAATATTATATTAATTTTATTATGTAGATATATCCAATAATATTAATATTTTCAATTAGAATTGTTGCAGAATTAAATTGTACAACTTTTGATTCAGCTGAAGGCAAATACGAATTATTATCAGGTTTTATTATAGAATATATAAGAGGTGGATTCGCTTTAATTTTCATAGCTGAATATGGAATAATTATTTAAATAAGAACTTTATTTGTTTTTTCTTACTTAGGAAAATTTTCATTTAAGTTTTTATTTTTTATTAAAATTTTTATATTAATTAATATTATTATTATTTTTCGGGGTACTTTTCCTTGATATCGATATGACAAATTAATAATATCAATTTGTAAAAGATTTTTACCTATTATTTTAAATTTAATATTATATTTATTAAAATGAGTTATAATTATCAGTATTGAAAATTAATATTTTCAATTATTAAACAAAATTAATTTATAATTGAAAGAAATAAACAAATTTAAATTTGTATGTGTAAAAAATATTGGTGAAGTCAACTAATTATTGCAAAATTTAATAATTTTATTACCAGAAATAAATTTAAAAATGATAAATCATTTATAATAATATAGATAAATTATATTAATGTAATTTTTGGGAATAAAGTTATTTTTTTAATTAAAAAAAAATTTTTAATAAAAAAAAATTGGTGTTAAAGCCAAAATTTTTTAGTCAAAATGACTCTTTTTAGGTCGTTTAACTAGGTTTTATCAAATTTCAATTCCTATTTTATTAAATTTATTTATGGTAATAATTTTAAGTTTGATTAAATAATTAATATAAAATTTTTAATTTGTAGTTCAAAGTTTTAATTGAACTATTAAACATTTTATAAATTTTATTTTAAAAAGTTAATAGAAAATTTAAATTTATATATTATATTTTCAAAATATAAACTTTTTCAAGCTCATTAACTTTTAAATTAAAATCAAATTAGTTTAGTTTAGTTTTAAAGCTGAAAGCATCGAAATTTTTTAAACTTCGATTTGAAGACCTTAACTTTTAAGGGTTTGGAAGATTAATTTATCGAAATAAATTTTGAACCTCTAAGTATACATTTTATTATCGTTTAATATTATTATTTATATATTAATT
The DNA here is from genome assembly GCA_932178445.1 of Andricus quercusramuli. Taxonomy (NCBI): domain Eukaryota; kingdom Metazoa; phylum Arthropoda; class Insecta; order Hymenoptera; family Cynipidae; genus Andricus; species Andricus quercusramuli. Next base: position 28,447 of record CAKNXH010056816.1, read on the forward strand.
AAATTCTTTAAAAGAAACAATATTAAGATTTGAACTGATTTGATCATTTTAAAAAATGAATTCAATTTTGAGCACTTTTATTAAAAGATTTTTTCATTTTAAAGTTACATATATAATTATCTACTATTTATCAACTAGAAATTGTTTTTTATTTGTGATCCTTATAAAAGGAAAACTAATTTTTTTAATGGTACACATTTTTGGAATTTAATTAATTTAGGAAGTTTTTGTCGATTGATTACAGGATATTTCGTAAACTGGGGCTAAGCGGCACATGTGGGGAAAAGCGGCGCACCCTTGACCCTAATTTATGATTCTTCAATATTAGGGTGGTCTAAAAAAGGGCTTTATCTTTTCCCCTAAAATGGATCTCCTACAAATTGTTCCTCTTGATGTCAAAATGTCCCCTGAATTTTGGCAGAAATAAAAAAAATATTTAGGGGTCTCTCAAGGGGAAATTAAATGAAAATAAACATTATTTTTGCAAAAAATGTGTTTGATAAACCCTGAAATATTCTTTTTGAATTTTGTCAAAAATTTTGGGTGATGTATTAAACTAAAAATGAAATAATGGATGTATTCGAAAGTAAAATAATCCATTAAAAACAATTAAAATAAAATGAGCATTTTTTGGTAAAAATGGGCTAATATATAAATGGCCAAAGTATTTTTTGATTGAAACAAATTATATTTATAGATATATTATATTATTATATATTATAGAAATTATTAAATTATATTATATTATTATTATAGATATTATATAGATAGTATAGATTTTTTAGATTGATCTAGAATTTTTGTGTTATTTATTTAAATAACACGTTCGTTCCGGAACACTTCCCCGGCCCAGGTTACTGATCAATCTCTCTAACGATCACCCAATTAATTATTCTTAGTAAATGGTGCCTTTGCTGAAGAGTTTTTTATCCAAAAAGGTTGTTGAAATTGTAATTAAATAACAGGTTTTCTCTAAACGTATCTTTAAATTGTTTTAATTAAGGAAACATAAAATTAAGGTCATCTCAAAACTCTGAAAATTTGTCACAAAAAATATTTCCTCGACTATGTTGATCGCTGTTCCATGCCCTCTTTCCCCTACTTATTGCTTTTCGATGTGTCGGATTGAAATTCCCGCACTTATGTGCAGTTGGTATGGGCCTGGTATGGGCCAGTGACGTCAACGTTGGCGCCTTTTGCTACTGCGCTTGCGTTCGGGCCGCGCACTGGTTGGCCGCAGTTGGCGCGCTATTCAAAATTAGAATTGAGAACAATTCTTGTAATTTAAATAGAGAATTATTGAAAAATGCACGATAATGTATATAAATTGTACCACTTCTGATTTTAGACAAGAAATAATATTTATAACACATATATTTTTTAAATAACAGTTCATTTTCTTTGACTTCCAAAGAATAACTCATATTTTACGGAACATTTGATTTCAGAAGTCTAAAATCAGAAGTTGTACAATTAATATACATAAGTGTGGATTTTTCAATGATTATTTATTCAAATTACAATTGTTTTTAATTCCAATTTCGAATTGCGCGCCAACTGCGGCCAACCAGTGCGCGGCCCAAACGCAAGCGCAGTAGCAAAAGGCACCAACATTGGCATCACTGGCAAATGGGCCTGGTTTCTAAGATGGAGAGGAGGACACGTCGCTCGTCTTCACAGAATTTGATTGTTTTTGTCGAATCCTTTCTAACTATTTAAGGTATACTATACTTATATTTTTATACTCCGATTTTATCACAACATTTTTAAATTCTACGATTTAATATGTTTTCATTGAGTATTTTAGTATATGAGTATAGCGAGTACATGCGTTTATCATATCTTTGGTACATGTGAATTCACACGACCTTTTTTGAAAGAATATTATAAACGTGAAAGTAAGTTATACATTTCGGAAGAATAATATTTTTCAAGTATAGACTGCATTTGCGCAATTATTTGTAATTTTTTGTGTCGATTGAAGCCTTGAGTTTTCACCAGTAAAACAAAATGTCAACACTTTGAGGTTAGAGTGCCAAATCTATTAACCTCAAATTTTGGACATTTTATCGAGCATTTTATTGATTTTACTTCCTCATAGAAGAAGCTTTGTAATTGTAACATCGAAAAAAAATTATTATTCATTTAATTAAACCTTCCTCAATGTAAAAATGTCTAATACAATGTTCTAAGCAATTGACCGGCTGTGTGGATGGATGTCACATTTTTTTGTGAACACGATACTTGAAAACTGTTGGAGATGAGTTGATGAAATTTGAAGGGCTTATTTTCCCCACTAATATCTTGAAACTCACCGAAGGAATACTAAAAATATTTATTGCATTTTTTTTAGCACTCAATAATACTTCAAAAATCGGTTTTTTATAGTAAAACTTTTTTGATTAGCATAATTCAAAGTTAATTTAAAAATATAAAAGATTACTTGGTTCGGGACGAATCGATTGACCTATAATATTAATACATTTTATCGAAGAGTAATGGAGTTATGGTAATTTATATATTTTGCAAATCGGTTTTTTATAGTAAAACTTTTTTCATTAGCATAATTGGAAGTTAGTTTAAGAATATTAAAGATTCCTTGGTTCGGGACGAATCGATTGACCTATAATATTAATACATTTGATTTAAGAGTAGGGAAGTTATGGTAATTTATATATTTTGAAAATCGGATTTTTAAAGTAAAACTTTTTTCATTAGCATAATTTGAAGTTGATGCACGGATGTAAAATATTCTTTGGTTCGGGACGAATCGATTGACCTATAATAGTAATACATTTGATTAAAGAGTAGGGAAGTTATGGTAATTTATATATTTTGAAAATCATTTTTTTATAGTAAAACTTTTTTCATTAGCATAATTCAAAGTTAATTTAAGAATATAAAAGATTCATGGGTTCGGGACGAATTGATTGACCTATAACATTAATACATTTTATCGAAGAGTAAGGGAGTTATGGTAATTTATATATTTTGCAAATCGGTTTTTTATAGTAAAACTTTTTTCATTAGCATAATTGAAAGTTAATTTAAGAATATAAAAGATTCCTTGGTTCGGCACGAATCGATTGACCTATGATATTAATAAATTTGATTGAAGAGTAGGAAAGTTATGGTAATTTATATATTTTGAAAATCGGTTTTTCATAGAAAAACTTTTTTTAACCCGCGGGTGTCTAGCGTACTGTAAATCCTTGAAAACCTGGAAAAATCCTTGAATTTTCTTTCTACCTGGAAAAGTCCTTTAATTTTGCTCATGGTCCTGGATTTTTTATTCCTTTGAGGAAAAAAAATTGTTTTTGAATTTCTCCTCTGCTGAACAAAAAAAAAGACTACTGTTTTTTTTGCATGAACCGTTTTTTCAGGTGCATGTATATAATAATCAGGGTGTCTACTCATCTGGACTTACCTGAAAATTTTACGGAATTTTTTTCAAGAGCGTGACTAATTTTTTGTATAATTGTAATATGAAATTGAATATCGATTTTTTACTTATAAAAGTAGCTTTATATTGATTTTTGTTATTATTTTGAAAACATTTTTACTGATAGTTTACCTTTTTAGGCAAAAATTCAACTATTCATTTCAAAATAATTTATTTTGTTTAACATTCGACCTATTGATTGAGAATTCATTTTTGTAGATAGGAAATTCAACTGTTTTGTTGAGCATTTCTCTATTTAGACAGAAAATTCGACCTTGTGGATTGATATAATGCCATTTTTCTTGGGGTAAAAATTAAATTAATTTTTTTAACTAGAAATTTTACTCTTCCGTTTCTGGTTGAAAATGTATCTTTTTTATTTGGAAATTTGAGTATCGAGTTGAAAAATCATGTATTTTGTTGTAAATTCTTATTTTTTGTAGAAAATTCAATTATATGATTGGAAATCAAACTCCTTGTTTAAAAATTAATTTTTTTACGATTCATCGTTTCAATTGAAAAATCATCTCTTGGATTAAAAATTTACCTATTTTGTTGAAAATTCGATGTTTTTTTGTTACTAATTAATTTCTTTCAACTAATAATTCAAGATAATTAGTTGAATACTCCATAATTTTGATGCGAATTCTTTTTGTTGTTGTAAAATTAATTTTATAAACTGTATATTTAGCTGTTCCATTTTTGATCAAAAATTTGTTATTTCTTTCAATTAAAAAATTTACCTAGTTGGTTGAAAATTTGTATTTTTTGGTAGAAAATTCATTTCTTCCGTTGAAAATTTTCTTTTCATGTTTGAAAATGACTTTTCTTAATTGAAAATTACACTATTTCAGTTAGAAATTCTTTTTTTTTAATAGAAAAATGAATTTTTTTAACTAAAAATTTAACTATATCTTTTTGGTTTACAATTCATATATTCCAGTTGAAGATGCATCGCCATAGTTGAATATCCACTTAGTAGGTTAAAAGTTTAACTACTTTCTTAAAAACTTATTTTTTTTGTTGAAAAATTAGTTTTTGAATTGAAAATTTACCTATTTTTGGAAAATTTGTGTTTTGAAATTAATTTTTTTAACTGACAATTTAAGCAATCCAGTTGAATATTCCATCATTTTATTTGAAAAATCATCTCTTTAACTGAAAATTAATTTTCTAACTGAAAATTTACCTTTTAATTTTTGGTTGACAATTCATCATTGTAAGTCGAAGATCCAACAACTTATTTTTCAAAATTCATCTATTTTTTGAAAATTTAATCATTTCATTGAAAAGTAAACGTAAATTAGCTTCAAATTCTATAACTGTCAATTTCAACCAATTCCAATAAAAAAAGTTAATTACATAGGGAATTGAATTCACTTTGATTATATAAAAAAAAAAAAAAAAAATTGATTAGCATTTCGAACTCGAAAGTTCATTGCCTTACTACCCGATTCGGGTAGTGTTTCTAGGTGGATAAATACTACCAGTGTGGGTCCACCACACCCACGACGGGTCAACAACACGCAGTATTCCCCGAACGGTCACCCATCCAAGTACTAACCGCGCCCAACACTGCTTAAATTCAGTGATCTAACGGGAACTGGTGTTTTCAGCGTGGTATATTATATAAACAGAAAAAAATTGCTGGATTGGAATTTTTTTGATATTTTGATTTTTTACCATAAAATCAGAGTTTGGGAGTTTAAAAGAAATTTCGCAAATGAAACTTTGTTTTGTTCCACTGGACCTACATATTGTACTATATTTCGTGAAAAGTATTTTTTTACTGTTAAAAAATGTACCTTGAAAAATTATTTTCTTTCTCCTGGAAAAGTCCTGGAATATTTGTTTAAAGAAATTCTAGACACCCTGCTTTAACATAATTCAAAGTTGATGCAAGATTATAAAAGATTCCTTGGTTTGAAGCGAATCGTTTGGCCTATAACATTAATACATTTTTTGTAACGCATGCACGAAATGTTTTCTTTTCGAGGCATGTATTGCGTGCGGGAAGTGACCAATTCCAAAGCCGTGGTAAAAAGCAGTTATAAAAAGACTTTTTCTAGCTGCTGCGCTTGCGCATTCCCAGCTAGATTACTTTTTCTTGCTGTTGCGCTTGCGCATTTTGATTCAGATTTACTTTCCAGGACTGCCTGAATAATAACCTCACTTCATTATGATTTGACGCTTGAGAGACTGATTGTGAGTAGTGAATAGAGATTGGACAAACTCAAAGTGATCAGTTACCATAAATGACTGATAAATTACCATCAGTTACCGATAAATTACCGAAAATTTCAGAAATTTTTGGATACCTGAAATTTCCGAAAATTTATCAATTTTCCATGAATTTCCGGAAATTTTCTAATTTTCTTCAAAAAGCTTTGGCTACCTGAAATTTTCGGTAATTTAGCAATTTTCAATAAATTACCGGAAATTTATCAATTTTCCATAAATTTCTGGAAATTTTTGGAATCTTTCCAAAGAGCTTTGGAGACCTAAAATTTCCGATAATTTAGCAACTTTTCATAAATTTCCGGAAATTTTGGAAATTTAGCAACTTTTCATAAATTTCCGGAAATTTTGGAAATTTAGCATTTTCCAGAAATTTTCGAATTTTTTCCAAAAAGCTTTGGATTTGAATTTCTGGAAATTTTCGGTAATATAAATATTTGCCGGAAGTTTTCGGTAATTTTTGGTAATTTTACCATAAATTCCCAAAAATTACCATAAATTTTCAAAACAAATATTCTTATTCTTTCTCAAATCGAAAATTTCCTGCATTTGTTACAAAAAATATCGTGTACAACAGGTGCTGAAAGTAGACAGTTGCAACTCTTGTGAAGTTTACAGTACTTGCCGTCGGCTCATCTTCGGGTCGTTTCCGCCTTGTCTTCGGCTCGTTTACAGCTCGCCTACAACTCCCCTTCGACTCGCCTCTGGCTCGTACAGCAAACTTCACACTCGTGTGGAACTGCCTACTTTCCGCACTTGTAGCACAATATACTATTATTAAAGAGTAGGGAAGTTGTGGTGATTTATATATTTTTAAAATCGATTTTTATAGTAAAAATGTTTTCATTCTCATAATTTAAAGTTTATGTGAGAATGGAAAAGTTATATTGATTCAAGACGAATCGATTGACCTCTAACATCGATACATTTTATTGAAGAGTAAGCTAGCTATGGTAATTCATAATATTTGAAAATACGGTCATGCTCATTTGTAATACAGTAAACTTCCGTTTATTTTAAAGACCGCTTATTTTAAAGTTCACTTATTTTAACCCCCTTACACGCGCTTATTTTAAGTTGCGCAGTTTCGTCACCTCCCACCACGGTCCCTGTACACTCTCCTCCGCATCTGTGGCTGACCAATGAAAAAAAGTTGCCGGAAGAGCGGGAAGCCTTGAATTGAGTATTTTTTCACGACGTTTTCGAGAAAACATGCTAAACGTAAAAGTAAATCAGATCAATTTGATCCGATCCGGGTACTCTTACCTCAAATTTCGGATAGTTGATTGTATTTCGCGAAACACTTGAAAAATATTACTATAGAGACCTTTATAACGTACCTTCGTGTTTAGAATACAAACTCATATGCAGTCCAAAAAACGCGTGTTTTAGGCTAACCTTCCTGACGACTGCCCTTTCCACGTCTAGCCTAGCATTGCCGCGAAGCCATGCTGGAAAACTCACTATTCCGCGAAATATTTGAGTCGTTTTTTGATTTATTATTTTGAGTTTTAGTTGACAAATTGTCGTATGTCAACAAAAACACTTGAAAGGCACTTGAAAAACACTCACATGTTAACCGACCACGACTTTTTCAACTGTGCAACTCAGGACCGTCTAAACCATTTTCAGTTGGAATACATAATATTGCGCAATAATATACTGAAGTGGGTATTCGCGTACGCGGTCCTTCCGAGGGGAGAGTTGCAACCGTCGCTCGCCCCTTAAGCTGAGAAACTGCATGGGCCAGCAGTTCTAGGGATGTTTTGATGTATTCGTCTGAATTAATATTGATAGTATGTACTTATTGATTTCAAATCGACCGCGGTTTTCGGCACATGCGCAGTTGAAAAAGTTGCTTAGCGCAAGCGCAGCGATACAGGCCGGGGCAGCCAATGAACGTCGTTGATAAAAATAAACTGCCGAATCGCGATAGAGGTGGGGGCCCCTCCAACCTTAAAATAATTGGTCGGGTACGTTTCAAGGACCTTAAAATAAAAGGAAGTTTACTGTATTTGAGTCATCTGTTTCAAACAGAAAAACTTTTTTCATCGACATAATTCAAAGTTGACGCATGTATAGAAAGGACTTTTTGATCATAAATTTTCAAATAGAATAATTCTGACAATTTTTTTAAAGAAACTTTTCTCTTCCCTTTTCCAGCTGGAAAATTTATTTCGAATAAAAAATTTGATTTGTCTAATTTGTCTTTGTATTTAAAAATTTGTTGTATCTTTTCATAATTTTGTATGTTTTATAAATTTCTATTTCTAAATTGAGCAAAATGAAAACTGGTTTGTTTATTATTGCAAAAAACAACTAATGCATCCTCTATGAAGAAGCAAATACATTTGCTAACGGGAAGCAAATTGCTCGTGAAATGAGCACCATATAATTATAAATAGAAAACAAAGTGGAAATACTCGAGATCGAATTCGCAGCTAGTTTTATTCAAATATCGTACTATGTATTATATTTTTCGATGAAAATTTATTTTCTTTGGCTGAAATTCGGTTAAAAATTGAACAATTTTCATTTTTTTCGGTGAAAAATCAATATTTTGGATTGAAAATCAACCTTTTGTCTAAAAATGCATAATTTTATTTGATAATTTATCTTTGTGGTTAGAAATGTACTTATTTTGTTGAAAATTCGTATTTTTTGGTTGTAGATACTCCTGTTTTCATAGAAAATTCAACTATTTCTTTGCAGATAACTATTTTGTCGAAAATCCATATTTACTGGTGGAATATTCAAATGTTTTGTAAAAATTGGTGTTTTTGGCTTAAAAACTCAAGAATTTGGTTGAAAAATAAACTATGTTGTTGAAAAATGGTCTTTTTTTAATGAATTTTACTATATTTTATATTAAATTAAAATCTTTTGGTTATTATATTAACTACTACATTTTTCGTGAACAATTCACCTTTCTTGTCAACCGACAAAAGGATGAAAAATAGGTGCACAAATGCCTTCTACACTTGAAAAATATTATTCTTCATAAAGGCCGTAGCCGGATACGTATGGGTGGGTTGTCCCCGCTTATAACAATTTATTCCTTCTACGAGAAGGGGCTAAAAGAAATTATTGTAATTTTGTGACAATTTTTTTGTAATGATGAAATTTTTCGTGGCTACACCGCCATTTTTTCTGTTATATACTCATTAGGATGGCCCTTTTTTTCACTTTCCTAATTTCTCTGCTCTCACCCCCCCCCCCCCCCCTCCTACAGTTTTGTTTGAATGTCCAAAAAAACCTCCACATTGGAGCGAAATTGGTTAATATTTAGGGGTGGCGCAGAGACCATGAAGTTTCCCATTGATTTAACAACGGAAAAAGTCAGCTTTTTGTAAATCTAATATGTAAACCCGAGAATATGTTACAACTAATTCCGTGTTTCAGTATATTGTCTAGAATTCGTCAGAGAGTAAGAATCAGTAATAAATTTTGAGCTTGAATAATTTTAAGCCGCTCTTATGGCTCCCCAAACAAAACCCCATTATTATTTTATTATTATAATATTAAGCCATTTAAGTGACAAATTTGAATTTTACGTAATATTGCGGTTTATTGACGCTTTTTAAAAGTTTAAAAAAATAAATAATCATGTATCGGTAATTTAAGTATACCCAATCATTTATTAACTCATATTCAATTGTTTAAACAATTTTTATTTGTTTAAATCTATTTTTCTTTTCAGTTAACTAGCGAAATGAACGTATTTTCTAGACTTTATGAGTTATTTAATCAATGATAGCAATAAAATAATTTTTTAAAATAAATTTACAATTATTTAAATAATACCTATTTGTTCAAGTATATATTTTACCTAAAAAACAGCAGGCAAAACATTTTATCTCACGAAATTTTCGACAAATTTTAATATTTTCAAGTACTAATTTGTTTATTATGAATACTCGTAGATGTTTAAACAAATTTAAATTATTTAAACAATTTTTTGTCTATAGAAGATTTTTTTTTTGGCATTCGAACAAAAGTGCGGGGTGTGAGCAGAGAAATCCGAGAAAAAAAATCCATCAAGTATAAATAAGAACCACCCTGATACTCATATCCAAGATAGCAACATATAATTTTTGGGATAAGATCAAAAAATTACTTCATAGTTAAAAAAGAAAATTATGGCCCCTAATATGTATGTAAGTCCATGAGAACGGGGGGCTAACTTCATTTTTATCGAATTGAATTTTTTAAATTGGTTGGCTACCCTCGCACATCCCTCATTATCCAAACATGCAAAAGACAGGTTTAATTTTCAAAAATTACCAATTGAATAGCATGAAATATCTCCTTTTTTTATTCCCCGAATTAAAGGCTGAGTGAGACCCTTCGGGAAAAACCCCAAGCGCCACCCTTACTATATATTGCACACCTAAAAGGATTTTTTTGCAAGTTTGATTTCCGATGATTAAAAATTGAAAGACGCCAAAAATCTTCCTTTTTGTATCCTCCGAATCTGGGTGTTGGAAAAATATCTTTGATTAGAGTCTGGGTGACACCGTTCGGGAAACCCCTCAAAAACCCCCCTTACTACACGTACACATAACATAATAAAAATTGCAAGTTTGATTTTCGATACTTGAAAATTAAAAACGCCCAACATTGTTTTTTTATCCCACGAATTATAGTGTGAGTGAGACCGTTCGGGAAAACCTTCAAAACCAACTCATACTACATGTACACCTAAAATGGTACAAATGGCAAGTTTGATTTTCGATATTTGAAAATTGAAAAACATTAAACAACTTATTTTTTATCCTTTAAATTATAGGCTGGGTGATATCCTTCGAAAAACCCGTCAAAACCCACCCTTACTACATGTACACCTAAAATGATAAAAATGACAAGTTTGATTTTCGATATACAGTGAGGCCAAATTCATAGTAATCATAGTCATAAGTGCGAAAGAGATACTCTTACGCGCCATCTACTAGTGTCTCACTTGCACTCACGCTTCTCTATGACTGCTATAAAGTTGACCTTACGGTATATGAAATATATGAAAATTGAAAGACGCCTAAAGACCTTTTTTATCCCTCAAATTATATTCCGGCTGCCTAAAATGATAACAATGGCAAGTTTGATTTTCGATCTTTGAAAATTATAAAACACCAACAATATTTTTTTTATCTCTCAAATTAAAGACTGAGTTAGACCGTTCCGGCTCGCCCGGTGGATTTTGAGGGGTTTCGTAAACGGTCTGACGCAGGAAATAAAAAGATAAAATTTTTGTTGTTTTTCAGTTTTTAAATACCGAAAATTAAATTCACCATTTTTATCAATTTAGGTGCACATGTGGTAAGGGTGGATTTTCAAGGTTTTCCAAAACGGCGTCACCCAGCGTATAATTCGGGGGATAAAAATGAAGATTTTGGCGTTTTTCAATTCTTAGATATCGAAAATCAAACTTGCTGTCTGGAAATAAGTGATGTATGGACATTTTTCTTTCTTTAAAAACTTCTTGATTTAAGGGGGTTGAAAAGGAGATTTTGGATTGTAAAAGGATCCTAAGGGGATGGAAAAAGGCAATTTCACCTGCGATCTTTTATTATTTATTATTCATTATTTATTGTTATAATTCTTCATAGGACATAGAAATTTTATTTGTGTGTATTTGTTCGCTAATAATATAAATTGAATAATATAGTTAAAATTATACCATTTCGAATGTATCTAAACCCTTAAAACATTTGTATCTACTAAAAATTATGCCCGGGCCCCCCCCCCCGATATATATTACGGGCCATAACACTTAGAAAAAAACTTTCCATGAACCAAACAAACTGTTTTGTTGGATATACATGAAAATTTGGTTGAATGAAACAAATTCATGTTGATTCAACAAAATATTTGATTGACCTAACCAATTTTTTAGGTTGAATCAGCCAAATACTCCATCTACCAAAATATTTTGTTAAATCCACAAAAAAATTGACTTAGTTCAACCAAATATTTTGTTGTCCATATAATAACCAAATTCTATTGTTGAACCACCAAAAATGTTGATTCAACAAAATGTTTTTCTGAGTGAATATTTATTTTATAACCATTAAGTAATCCTTTGATCTTATCCCAAAAGATATATGTTGTTATCTTGGATATGAGTATATTACAGAAAAAATATCTGTGTAGCCACCAAAATTTCATTACAAAAATATTGTTACAAAATTACAACAATTTCTTCAGCTTCTTCTCGTAAAAAGGATTAATTGGTAATTTTGTTGAATGCCTTAATATCCCATACAACATATATTTGACATTAAAATATGTACAGCCAATTTTGAGAAATTCGGATTTTGTTATTTTTCAAAACTTGTTGATAACTCTTGTAAGAAATTTATTTAAAGTTTGCGCTTGGGGTAAATTAGTCCTATAATGGTGGAAACTTACCCCTAAAATATGAACCAAAGCGGGGGCAGCCCACCCATGCTTACCCAGCTACGGCCTTTATAACTTACTTTTACGTTTACATTTTTTTCTAAAAAGTTGTATGGATTCACATGTAAACGTTGAAAACGTCCAATTTTCAATATAAGCTTTAAAACTATCACATCCCAATCTCGTGTGTATTCTCGTCTTTTCAAGAATGACTATAAATCCCTATAATTTTAGATTTTCAATTAAATTTTTCCCAATAAAACATTTAATCTGTGTTATAATTTAAAGGGTGTATCATTAGCTTGTAAAATCTTCGAAGTGAGTCCAAGCAGAAAATGAGTTCTGGAAAAACAGTCTCTGTTAAAGAGTTCATACTTTGGGTTCCTTTAGAACAATTTACCATTTTGGGTTCCTTTTCAGCAAGAGAAATTCCTTTTTGTTGCAGTTCCTTCAGAACCAAAAATGGGTTCTAATAGAAACCTTAGTTTTTCATTTATTCATTTCATTAATTACGTTAATTACGTTTATTATGTCAACTGAGACTATAGTCTCGGTTGACATAATGAATTTCTTTTCTTGGACTGATTTATGAAATATAAATATCTCAGACAGTTAAACATGACGCTTATACTACATGAGATAACGATTAAGGTGTCATATATACTTTGATGAAACACCAGAATATTCATTAGGTAGTTAAGGCCCATGCATACTCGAACGCAAAACAGAATGCAAGCGGGCGTTCGCGTTTGCGTCAGGATAGAAACTGTGTTAAGCAATGGTTTGGTTCACACTGGACAAGCGCGTCGCCGAAACGCTGAGAAAAAGTCTAACCAGACGCGTTTCACAGTTTTGACCGTACGCCTTCGCAATGGGGTGAGGTTTGGTTTATACTCGAACGCAAATGCAAACGCGTAGATGCGTTCCACTGTGCTAAACATAGTGGGACCAAAGGGATATTTACGTATTTATCAGTTTTTCCCCTAATTGGCCAAAATGGGGATCGTTTATACTCTGGTCTTCACCTTAATAGTCGTTCTTAATTATATTGGTAAATATAGTGTTATAATATACCTCACTTTTACTCTTACGGAATATGCTGCATTGCATTTAGGTTATTTAATATGCATCCCAATTCGCGATTCATCAATAATATAATCCTTTCAAAAAAAATTACCAAAAGGAAATAACGATTCGCAATTGAAAGCAATAGGAATGCTGCCTAGTGAATTAATTTCAATTGACTTGAGTTGCAAAAAATTAGATTTTTGCAAAATAAATATACTTCTTACCTCAAATAGCATAAAAGTAAGAAAAAAATCTTCATAAATATTCAAGGCAAACTTTTTGTCAGTACTAAGAACCTCGAACAATTGCTTTTTTTGTGCAAACTTTAATTGGTAACAACTTGGTTAGAACTAAACATTCGGCTTACGTTGGAATCCCTTCTCCATTTAGTTATATGAGCCGAAAACGCTGTTTTGAAATGTAGAAACCGTAGATTTAGGGTTCAAAAGAATTATTTACAATTAGCTAAATAAAAATGTGCAAAGAAATATAATAATTAATCCCATTTGTTGGGTATATTAGGACATACGGTTGTTTCAGTAGCGTACACCGCAAGGGAGGATTAAATTACAGTCTGGCGTATGCCAGGAAACAAGGTTCAAACTTGGCAGTTTAGAAAACTTGCACCGAAAGTGGCTAAAAAAAAGAAAGCCTGGATGGCCAAATAGAATTCAGCTGGAGGAAACAAGTACAAGTCAAAATCAATTGCGAGCCTAAATCAAAGTATGAAAGCCTGGAGCTGATGTAGTGTACCCGCAGAAATACAAATCAATGTTGGGAGGCATAAGCTTAAACTCGACTAAATCTTCATTAAACGTTATTTTTAATATTTTTATAACTTATTGTACGTATTTCCATACATATGTGGGGCAGAATACAGTGTTCCCACCTAAAGTTTTTTTTTTTTTTTTTTTTTTTATCAGGTTGAAACTTGGCTGAATTATAGTCCTGGTAAACTTATATTAATTCATCAAACTATAGGTATAACGCACTGTTGTAGAGCACGCTTCAATTAAAAATGTTCTGTGAAGCATTCTGCAAATGACAATTTTTCCAACGTAAGCCGCATCTATCCCAATTGGTTTTTCAAAATCTCTGTTCTTTAAAATTTCAGAACCAGGAAGTATAGACAGAATACAGCGGGATCATTCTTCTAACAGCTCATTTTTTATGTGCTCAAAATAAGATTTTTCATCATACCTCAATCGAAAATTCGACTTTCGATGCCTGTGAAGCGGGTCGAAAATCGAATTTTCAAGCCTAGGGAAGAAAGTGTCAGATAAATGTAAACGGCGGGGTTAAAAATTCGATTTTCGATCCGCTTCACAGGATCGTTGCCTTTCGGCCCTCGTCACGCATTCTCATTCTACGGTTTTTCATTTTTTTGCAACTCAAAACAACACCGAGTCGGCGTTTTATTAGGAATTTAGTTGAAGAGGAAGCGCAAATTTGTCCGCCTTAGTCCGAATCATGTACTCATAAAAAGTAAAATCATATTAAAAAAGATTACATAACCGGATAAATTTCGGATTTAAAAAGATAATTTTCAGACAGAGTCGGATGAAATTCTGGGTTTGTAGTTAAAAGGATTTTATCGGATCAGTTAGATTTTTCTCGCACAGATTAGGGACGCCAAAAAATAAAAAAAGAGTGACGTGTTGGAATTGGATGACAAAATTGAGAATTTCGGATTGATTCCGAAATCCGGACAAATATTCCAGAATCCGAATTCTGTCCGAAATTTCAAGCGGACAATCTTAAACTTAAATCTTTATTCTGCGTAGTAGTTTTTTATTTCACGTGGAACCTACGCACGGCTGCGCAAAGTTTCTTCTGTTTCCCAATAATTTCACTGCATATGTGAATAAAAGCGCATCATATTCTGTGCCAAAATGGGAAATAAAACTTTCAAGATCCTTCCTGTATTATTTTCCCTGAATTCGTTATACACTAACGGACTTGGAAAATATTTAATCCTCTTTTTTTTTCTTGCAGATTTAAGTTCGCAGTTCGATTGTTTACCTAATGGCGACCCTATTCCTGGCGTTGCTCGACGTGAAATGCTTATTCACCTGGCAGATATTTTACTGATGGAATTGGATATCGACTTGACCAACTTCAATTTATTCGGCTTGCTCCTTATATGAATCTGTACCGGCGATCCCAACTTCGAAGATACACTTTTCCTGGGGAAACATTAATTTAATTACACGCAGGATAGAAAGTGTATGTGCCCATATAAACTCAAGAACAAATTGTATTATCAACATCCGATTGATCTGATGGTGACGTCTTTGCAATATTGGAGAGCAGAATACTTATTGCTGAAATATTTTCATATAATATTTGCACGCACAATGAAGTGCGTGCAAAAATAAACATGGAAAGCTGCATGAGTACCTTCTTGACCCCAGATGAAATCAAGGAAACTCAATTAGGCCCCCCACGCCTAATCCTGTTTCATTTTAAAGTAGTGCATGTAGACTGTAATCCTTTATATTATCAATACAATTATTTTAAAAAAATATTATCAAAATATACAATTGTTTGTGATCCATAGTCGGCTTAGAATGTTAAATAAGTAACTCTTAATTACAAATAATAATAAAGTCAATGTATTATGATTCTCAGTGTTTCAATCTTTGTACTTTCCTCACATTTTTTCACAGGCCTTTTGAAATTGAAGAAAAAATTATGGACAACAGTAATTTGGTGATTTTTAATTATCTGTTGTTAAAGCTCCGTCGGCTTCAACTTGTATTAATGTATATACGATTCGAATATGAGTATTTTATACAATTTGTTGAAAAAATTAATGAATATCTTGCAAATCCATTTTTTTTTCAATACATCACTGTGCTTGGCTAATTTAAAATAGTTTCAGTAGAAGCAAATGTATTTCTTCTCAATAATAAATTTTATATCGCCTCGATTTTCAGACACTAAGTTTTCTACGCATTTCAATTGAATAGTTGAATCTTATAACCAGACGGATGTGCCTTAGTCACTCCTGCATGACAAAACAGTAGCATAGCGATAAAGCGCAGTACCCGAACGGCCTAGCTGGTAACTGCGTCACGTTGCGCAATATTAGGACACGGCCCTGATGTTTACGTTTTGGTGAATTTCAAGTCAAGATCAGAACCGAACTAAGTTGGCTCAAAATTTAGTTTACTCATAAAATTAGGAAAAGGTTATAAATTGACTGCCTCGATAATTTTTTTCGCTAATAATTTGAATTTCATACTTCACTTTAAATTAAATCATTTCGAATTTATGTGTGAACTATAAATCATCTCAGATTATCGACAAAATGTTATGTCCAATTTAGAAACACGTAAGTATACAATGAAATAATATTAAATTGTTAATATATGAAATTGGATCAAATTTGAATTATTAGTTCCAATTAAAATAACTAAATTGATCAAATCTATTACAATTACAATTTTTTTAATTTAAAGTTGAAGTGGCATATATCGAAACATTGAAGATGTTTTGGTTTTATTTTTGACCCTCACAATTGTATCGTTTGAAAATATTTATATTTTATACTTGAAAACAAACTAACAACAATGTTCAGGTGAATAATTCATTTAAACCTGAAGTGTCCAAAATTGTAGTTTTGAATGTACATTAGTAAAATATTGAATATTGTATTGCTTTATATTTTATATTGCTTTTAAGACTTCAAACTAAAAGCCTGAATCAATTAATTTGGTATCCAGATCATCTATAATTTATAGCTATGAACAATCATTTAAAAAAACTTTGCAATCTATTAAAAAATAGATTTCTAACAGTTTTAACAACAAATTTGCGATTTTGAGCTTTATCATGGATTCGCGAAAATAAAATTTTCTTCCGTAACTTTTTGTAAAAAGTCCGGGTACCACACTACAACTTTTGAAAGCCCTTCGAATAGAAGAACAATTTCGCTCCGCCTTATTATGCTATTTTCAGTTTGAGGAGCTTCTCAGCCAGGAAATGAGTTTTTTTGGAATCAGAATCAGCCGATTCTATACGAATCTCAACGGATCGAAGCTTTTTTGAAAATACTTATGAAGGTTCGTACTTTAGTTGAAAACTGCATATTTTCTAATACATATACAAAATAGCTGAATAGAAATTTAAATTTCATACGATGTTCCTGTATTTTTTCAATTATTATAAACAAATTAATGCATATATTTAGCATCTGCTGCATTTTTTGAGTTTGAATGCATTTCTAACAGATTTTATTTATTTTTTTTTAATCTGCAATTGACAGATACGCAATTCAAACCGACTCGCTTGCTATCGGTTCTTTTTTCCTGGGCAGTCAAACATATAACAATGGATTTGAAAACGATTTTACAATTTTAAATTATTTTATTAAATTTTTTTTTTTATCATGAAAACTAGGTGATTGATTCTTCAAATTGTGAAAAAAATGTTTAATATGAAATATTCATGTTTCAAATAAGTGATCGCTCAAAGCGAAACACACAAAAAGTATAACATTTGAAAAAATTGCTTGGAACACCTTTCACCATATATGCGTCGATTAAAAATAGTATAACAATTACTAAAATAAATACTAATATTCATACAAAGTAGAATTTGCAAAAAATAGGCTTTCGCATAAAAAGTTCCTAAAAAGTGAATACATGTTGTGTTAGAAGGATTTTTTCAATAGCGCATTTTTAATATAGTAATAAAAAAATTGGTAAATCAAAACCAGATAAATGACTTTCTGTACTTATCTCCCACCTTCTTTTTTTAATTGCCTAACCTCTTGACATTTTTCTGACCAACTTTCTCTTCCTAAAAGTTTTTAAATGTAGTAAAACAATGAAATACTTCTTTTTTGAAAGAAAAAACCCTTAAATAAAACTATTTGCCGCTTTTTTTAGCACCAAAGTACCAATCAAATTCCAACCTAAAATCTTAATTCTTCATTTTCTACAAAAAGCCACTTTCATAAGATTTTTTTTCACTTAACTTTTTGCCTTGTGATCAGAAACGATATTTCTTAAAATCATTATCTTTGATTCACAAAGAAACATATACCTTTCTTTTTTTTATAGAATTTTCAACAAAAAATCGTCTGTCACAGTGCGATGCTATCACTCTAAATCCTTATTTTCCCGGTACAGAATAATTTTTCTGAATGAAAGTTTTTCATTTTTTTTTCAGTCTCCCCATACATCGAGAGCAAGTTTTTATAATTTTTTAAAAATTGAAAAATATATATTTTGTCGCTATGTTGGTTACATTTTTCTAATCAAACTCATTTTATCCCAATTTAGCAACTAAATATATAAAAATATATAATATATAAAGTTATACAAAACTATATAATATATAAAGTTATACAAAACTATATAATATATAAAGTTATACAAAAATATATAAAGTTTTTTAAATTTTTGTGTCAACTGAAAATTGCACTTTTCATCGTGATTCGCAACGTTCCAATTTTAGGTTCCTGCTACTATGAGATTGTAAACTTTCATATTCTATTTCTCGGAACGGGATAATATTTTTCAATCACACTTTTTTGGCCTCAATTTAGAAACATTTTAGCTCGGGAATAAACTTTTGTTTTATCTTTGAATGCTCACAAAAACATGAAAACATTTTATTCAAAAAATTAAATTTTGGACCATTTTCAGTGTTGAATTTTTTACTCTTAAAAGTCCGATTGAAACTTTATACATTATTTTCAATTTAAAAATGATTTTAAATTAATAGATATAAATAAATGCTTTAAATTTAATTTCAAAACCTATTTTCAAATATTGTTTCAGTTCAAAATATTCCATTTTTAATTCATTGCAAATTAAAATTTTTTAATTAAAAAAAGGACATTTTTTGAAATATTAAAAATATTTTAAATTATTTTAAAAAAGTAATCATAAATCACAAAATTCCCAGGAAATTCCGGGTCGCTGGACACCCTGATATTGTAATGTAGAATTTTACGCATTCTTATTTTGAAATTTTAAATCTGCAAAATGGAATTATTTTAAAAACATGAAAAAATAAAATAATTTAAAGATTGCATAAAGATTTTGATAATTTCCCGAAGATTTCGCAAAAATTTTGACGGTTTCGCATAGATTTCCGATCAATTTAGAAGATTTCGTTGATCTTTCCAAAAATGTCACAAAGGATTCGGATTGATTTAAACGATTTCACAAAAACTTCAATAATTTTCCAAAGATTTCACATATTTCGCAAAGATTTTGGATAGACTTAGAAGATTTCAATTATTTCACAATAACTTCAGATAGATGTCAAAGAGTGCCCAAAGATTTCAATGATTTTCAAAAGATTTCACAAAGATTTAAAATATTTCGCAAAGATTTCGAATAGATTAAAAAGATTTCACAAAGACTTCAATCATTTCAATAATTTCACGAATATTTCGGATAGATTTACCAGATTTCACAAAGATTTCAATTATTTCACAAAAATTTCCGGTAGATTTCAAAGAGTGCACAAAGTCTCCAATGATTTCCCAAAGATTTCAATAATTTCACAAATGTTACCAAATATTTCAAAAATATTACAAACTTTTCGGAAATTTTTCCAAATCTTTAAGAAAGATTACAATTATTTCCTGAAAATTTCAAAGATTTAACAAGGTTTCAAATATTTCGCAAAGATTTCGGATAGATTCAGAGTATTTCAGGTAGATTTTTGAAAAAAATTGAAACAATCGTAATAATTTAATTATTCAATTTCAGAGGGGAGAAAATCAATACTTTGCCTCTCCCTGGTCAATTTCTGAGGGAGGGCTTTGCCCCCTGTGCCCTTTAGGGCTCCGCCGTCTCTGCAGCGTCTTGTGGGGGAGGCACCCCTGTGATCGATCACCTTAATAATGTTCGTAAAATCGTCACTCCTGATGGTGGACTCCCATGGCAGATGAAAGCAGT
Organism: Andricus quercusramuli; assembly: GCA_932178445.1. NCBI lineage: Eukaryota > Metazoa > Arthropoda > Insecta > Hymenoptera > Cynipidae > Andricus > Andricus quercusramuli. Next base: position 48,514 of record CAKNXH010056816.1, read on the forward strand.
GGATGAAAGCGGAAACTCATAAGTGTGAAAGAAGATCAATTTGTCACTTTCACTCTCAAGAGTTTCTGCCGAGGGGTCGACCACTCTGATTTTTCGTGTACCAGGAATATATTCCCTAAAGAATATTCGGGAGTATACAGAATACATCGGAATATTATGGAATACAAAGAATATGAAGAATATGAAGGAATATGAGAGAATATGTAGGAATATGAGGGAATATTTGGAAATATGAGACAATATTTCGGAATATATTTAACGTATGTATATTAAATTACATATATTCTCACCCTTTCCCTCAAAACACCATACTTTTTGTTTTATTCGCCTTAATTGTATGGCCTATCTTCTCCATGCTAATATTCAGTTTGCTCAACATTCTTTGCAAATCTTCGATTGACTCTGCTATAACAACATTATCATCTGCAAACGCTAACCCACGTACCCTTACTGTCCCAAGATCCTCAATTAATCATAAAATCACGAAATAATAATAAATGAATGAATAAATAAGGGTTCATCCACAATTCACGTAAGGTGTTTTCCTGAAATGTGTTGATAATAATAAGTATTTAGTTATAAATTTAGTACAATTTAGCACAATTTTATAATATCTTCAGTGCCTAAAATGTTGCATAGTCCGACACACTTTGTGTATTGTATTATAAGAAATTAATGTCTCAAGCTTAAAATAGTTATAGCCCAATATGTAGAATATCAAGTGATCTGATAAGACCGTGTGCCTTCACATATTGGGAAAAGCTTGGTTTCAACCCCATCATTTACGGACTGGATTTCAGTCAAGTGCATGATGGGGACACCTAAAGCTTAAGGTGGGATCCGAACCACCAGAACCTCAAGTAAAGGTATATAAAAAAATTTCAAGAGGTACTGGCTCAGGGTTCAAACCCCGGACCTCTAAGGTGATGTCCGAGCGTTTAACCAACTGAGAGCAATTATTATTATTTATTTATTATTATTATTTAAATGCGAACTAAATTATCAGAACCCAATATGAAAATCCAAATATTTTTGGCTGAAAGTTCATTCAGTCTTTTTGGCTTGAAAATTCTACAATTTGATTGAAATTTTTTTCCTTCTTGACTAACAAATTTATCTTTGGTTGGAAATTCAACTATTTTGTGAAACATTTGCCTTTTTAGTTTTAAAATTCTCCTCTTTTTGCAGAAATTTGATCTATTCTGGTTAAAAATGTAACTGTTTGGTAAAAATTAATCTGTTTAGGTCAAAAATTAATTTTGTCGTTGAAAATTCACATTTTCGGGTTACAAATTCAACTGTTGTGTAGGAAATTCTTATTTTGGGCTCAAAGATTTAAAAATATAGCAGACAATTCACTAACTTGGTAGCAAGATCCACAAGTATTTGAAGATATTAGTTGATAGTAGATGAAGATTCACAATTTTAGTTAGAAATTCATTTCTTCAGTTCACAAATTAACTATCTTGTTGAAAATTCGTTTTTCTGGCCAAATTTTTTTCTTACTGAAAATTTTACTATTACATTTTTCGCGAAAATATAATCTTCTTAGTTGAAAATTCAACCTAATGGTTAAAGATCCATATTTTTTGTTAGAAAAATAATCCTCTTGTTTGAAAATTAATTGATGTATTTTGTTGAAAATTCTTTCTTTTTGGTTAAATTTAACTGTTTTTGATTTAAAATTAAAACATTTTTTTGTTAAAATGTCAACTATTACATTTTTTGTTGAAAATTAATCTTCTTAGGTTGAAAAATCAACTCCTTCTATAAAAGTTGAAAAAAATGCATTTTTGAGAAAGTATTCTCAAAAATGCATTTTTTTTGTATAAAGATGCATAATTTTAGTTGAAAATCCATCTATTTGCTTGATTAAAAATCTTTCTGGCTTGAAAATTCAACATTTTGGATGAAGTTTTTTTTCTTCGTTGTCTGGAAAATCTCTCTTGGATTTGAAAGTTTATCTCTTTTGATAGAAATTTCATCTTTTTTCCAATTTAAGGGTATGTGACACAGCCAAATACCTACATTGCCGACCTCACTTTTTCAATTTTCCGAATTTTTTTTTGAATCTAAGAACTTTTTTTGTAAATAAAATTTCGGGCTGAAACTTTGGAAAATGTATGAGAAGACAATAAACTACGTTTATGTACCTTAGTCGAGGAAGAACTTCGCAAAAAATTATTTTCGAAGAAATTAAAACTGGGTGCATTTTTTGAACCTAAGAACTTTTTTTATAAGTAAAATATCGGCTTCAAACTTTGAGACATGCAAGAGCTGACAGTAAAGTACGTTTATGTACATTATTTGAGTATAAAAGATGCAAAAAGAAAAATTCCAACTAAGTGTCAACTCCGGTTCCGCTTGCCAGTTCGGTCGGTATTTTTGCGATGGGCACGACAATGCGAAGTCTGGCGGCCACTAATCGAGGCTCTATCAGCTGACTCGTCTACATCTGAAATATGGGGTCCACGCTGTCAAAGATTGATGATCCGGTGTTCTTACAATAATATTTTTTGAAAGTTGTGTCCAGCATAAAAGTTGAGTGAAATATGTTGTTTCAATGTTGAATTATGTAAGTATTGAAATCGCTATTGGCCTCGTTCAGTGGCCGCCAGACTTCGCATTTTCGTGCTCATCGCGAATACCGACCGAACTGGCAAGCGTTGTTGACATTTAGTTGGAATTTTTCTTTTTGCATCTTTTATACTCAAATGATGTACATAGACGTACTTCGCTGTCGGCTCTTGCATTCCTCAAAGTTTGAAGCCGATATTTCACTTATAAAAAAAGTTCTCAGGTTCAAAAAATGCACCCAGTTTTAATTTCTTCGAAAATAATTTTTTGCGAAGTTCATCCTCGAATAAGGTACGTAAACGTAGTTTATTGTCTTCTCATACATTTTCCAAAGTTTCAGCCCGATATTTTAATTACAAAAAAAGTTCTTAGATTAAAAAAAAAAATCAGAAAATTGAAAAAGTGAGGTCGGTAATGTAGGTATTTGGCTGTGTCACATGCCCTTAACTGTTTTTTATTTGAAGTAAAAATCTTTTTTGGTTAATATATTAACTATCACATGTTTTTTAGAATTCATCGGCCTCGTCGGTCCCTTAGATCAGATTAGAGATTAGCCCATTTAAAAGTTATGCATTAAAAGTTTATTAAGTTAAAAAAAAA
>CAKNXH010056817.1:0-51900 GCA_932178445.1 Andricus quercusramuli
CTTTCAAGTATACAGCGATAATTACAATTTATAAAAAACATTCTCGATTTCCTAAAACATCTTTCTGAAGAGTGGAGGTAAGAAATGAAAAAGACTTACTCACCTGTAAAATCTTTAATTATATCCAGAATGTAAAGCCCCAATATTCAAGTAGTTCCAACACTAGAGATATTGCGTGCATTTTTCAATTAATTTTAAGTTTTCTAGTGAATACGAACCGTTAGAATCACACAACACTGAAAAATGAACAATGCCATCAAATCAATCAAAGGATAAATCAATTTATAATTTAGGTTAGTACCGCAGGGAAACCTGCCGGCAGCGCCTTAGCACACCTAGCGGCATTTTGTAGCACTGCTTTGAATTATATTACATTCTCATAATGAGAAGGTATTGGTTTTATGTAAAATTTGACTTGATCGGATTTCATCAAATCTCCATGTTTTGAGACCCCCTAACCCTGAGTCAGAAAAAACGATTTTTACGAAGGTGTCTGTCTGTCTGTAGTCTGTACGGCTACTCATAGCACTCAAAAACTCGAACAATTTATCCTAATGACTTTTTCGGATAAAAAAAATTACCGGAGTTATAGCATTTCAAAATTCTAAAAAACAAACGAAAATGAACATTTTAACCCGAAAAACGTACGATATGAAAAAAAGTCTGAAGGAGAAAACGTTGCTTTTTGAACACCGTACAATATCTTTATAACAGCTTTTTGAATTTAAAAAGAAAACAAAAAATCATATTTTGATCGCACAAAAAAATAATAAAAAAGTAAAAAATTCCATTTTGTTGTCGAACTATGCGAGATACGATAAAAGACGTTATTGAATTTGTTATTATTCACTTTTTGAGTTTTTGTTTTATTCGTGAAAATAACATTGACAGTAAAAAAATCAAATTTTTGGAATAACAATGCAAGGTACGAAAACAGATGAATGAACAAAAATTGTGCATTCAAAAAAGATTCACAAACTTGTAATCAATTTTTGTTGTGAGAATATATTCAAAATGAAAAAAATTAACTGTTTTGGAAAACGGCTCAAGCTAAAATAACATTTTAACTTGTAAAATTTGTCGCCTAAATTATATCATTATTCTTTATTTGAAATCAAATACAAATTTAGTAATTTGTATATGAAGAACATATAACACAAAGCACAAAGTGCACGATCAGTGTATTTCGGAGCGCGAACGTATTTCGCGGTGCACAGAACCGAGCGTGGAACGTGCGTGAAGCGCGAGTGTCTAGATGAGAATGAGTTTCTTAAGGTCGATAGAACCTTGAGTAACTAAAGTTCCTTTTTAGTCTAAAATAAAAACAAATTTAACAATCACTTCATATGTAGATGTTTTGATAATTTTATAATATTTGAAAATAGACTTTCTCTTTTCATCGAAGTCGAACACTACGTTAAAAAATGTAGAGGAACCGAGCGTAAAGGGCGATGTAAATACGCCCGAGCGCGTAGCGCGCGGTGAATACATAATCGATGTTTCAAACAATAAGGCAAATATTTTCCATTTATTAAAATTAAATAAACTTTTTTTTAATTGGAGCAAAAAATTTTTTTCTTTCAATGGTATGAATTCAAACGAGTTTTGTTGCTTGATTCAAACAAACATTTTTCTGAGTGTAGCCACTGGACAGTCAGCTTGTGGCGCCCCAGTGTCGACTCAAGGTGGGCTAGACAGAAACAGTACAGCGTCACAAACTTTTTCCACACGGAAGTTTCTTTTTATTTTAGGAACATCAATTAATTCATTGTCGGTCGGTCACAATTGATGGCACTTTTCATTAGCAGCGGTATCAGCAGAGCTCTCGGAGTAGAGTCTATGTAAATTGAAGAGGTTACACGATTTTACATATTTCAACAGAAGAACGCGAAGTAGGATGCCGTTGGTGAGGACGGATGGAGGGTTGGTGGTGCGGTACTCGAAAAGTGCAGTTCTAGCGTTTTGCAGAGTGCTTTATGTAAAGCTTCAGAATTGTAGATTCTCTTTATAGCGACCGCAATTTATGGTAACCGACGACGGTGCGTAATGTGCGTGTGCACCGGACGTTTTTGGATATTTGCAACTTGAGTTTGAAAACGGACTAGGGCGTATTATTTAAATTCTTTCAAATTTCCTCTTAGGAAATCGTACGACGGAGTAAGAAGTAAGCAGGGGTGTCTTTGCTACTCATCTCGCGTATAAACGACCAACTCAAGGTGCTGTCGACGTCAAAAACATTTTAGAATTGTGATCGATAGACGAGTTTTCGGGGAGGGTGAGACGAATTCCCGATGGAAAGTTGCTATTGGATTTCAATTGGAAAACGATTATTCTTGTCGAATGACCGATCCCCTGTTCCACGTTGGATCGTTTGTCACCAAAAGTCGGCCTTCTCTTGAGTTTCCTGTCACCAGCAGGAAAAGTCGAAATATCCCGCTCTGTCTCCTCCAGAGAAAGAAGAAAAAGTTGAACTAGGCTATTTCATATGTATACATATTGTAACAGCTTTCGGTGTATGTACATGGGATCGAGATCAGGGAGGCTGACCCTGGAGGGTAAACGCGTATTTGCCAAAGGGTCGCTGATAACACGCGACCGATTGTGTACGCGCCTACCTACCTATCCACCTGAAACCGTCCTACGAGAGACTAGAACACGCATACGCCCCACAAGGGAGGCACCGAGTATGGACACTGCAAATATTAGTTCATTACCAAAAGTGCTAGTGAAATCGAGGCGGCCCTCATATAGGTTCGTCAGTCCGTTTATTTAATGGCACCAATGTGTTTCGACTGCCATTCAATTAACAGTTGTTTTTCTTAACGAGGTTTGCGCTTCCAGACATAAACCCGTTTCTGGTACAAATTCCAAATAATATAACTGTAGGCAACGTCTATATTACATTTTTGTTTGTTTTGGTAAACAATTTTAATATCAATAAGACTGATGTCAACCGTGCAGAAATTTCGCCGTGGCCCCGACCGTGCCCAGACTCGTTCATATCGGGCCCTGATGTGGAAATCGAGTCAGGGCCAGACTCATCATGAAACACGTAGACACAGTGGAGCCATGTCTAGGGGCCCGATAAAACGCCCGGTCTGGCCCCTATTAATTACCCGAGTCTAGCCATATTATTTACTTTTTTATAAGGAATTAAAATCCTTCAAAATAATTATAACACAATATTAAATGAAAAGCCAAATTAATAGAATTGAGCTTTATTTTGAATACACCTTAAAAATAATGAAAAATGGTTATTTGGACCTCTGCTTGCGAATACCGTCCCATTCTCTTGCATTCCAGAAGGTGGTGCTCATGTGGGACAGCACTTCCTCTTCGGTTGCATTGAATTTGTCAAAATTACATTTCCTCATTTTAATCTACAAATATTGCCCCTTACGCCGTCACTGGAGCGATAACATGCATAACTTTAAACGTAGCATTCAAAACATAACCTCAACATTGCAACTACTTATTTTACAAAAAACCGCTACCGAGCGAAAAAATAGCAAATAAGAATTTTTTTGACTAAAATGAGGAAATCGAATGTTTAGGTTAGAACTTTGATTCAGTACAATAAAATTAAATATACCACAAAATTTAATAGTACAAAAAAAATGTAATACCATAAAAGACTTACCTTCGTTGCTTTCGTTTTCATCGCGCAAATACGGAATTTTTCTGATGGCACGATGTTTGCGAACTCGCGGTGTGCTCCTTAATTTTGGCATTTATTATTAATGCGTTAAGAATATATTATACGGTTGAAAACTCCCGGCACATTTGCAACACAACACCACGAAGGTAAACAAAATTTAAGATTATGTTCGTGGTTATATTACATCTAGCACTTATGGCTTAAGACGCCGCTGCGAAGAGGCTATATGACGTCACAGTACATAGCCCGGTCTGGTACGAGTCAGGGCCACAGAATTCTTTCTATCGGGACCAGATAGTACACACCGGATCAGGCCCTACTATCGGCGCAAAAATTATAGGCATCTGCCTTTGAAGCTTAACAGCTCAGCCACAAAAAATGCTAGAATAATAAGTAAATAGTCAATTGAAAGCTGCAAGTGTTCCACGTAAATGAGCCCGAAGACGTTTATGTAAAAAAAATGTTGTGCTTCGCAGACTGAAAAATGTGAAAAAAAGTAAGGAATTTTGGGCACATTTAAGAAGAGTCAACTTTAGAGCATTATTTCTTATACAAGGGGTAATGGGAAAAATTTGCAAAAATTTATGAATATGAGGAAAACCTTTGTGAACAAATTGCAGTTGACAAATTTGAGAAATAATGAAAATTGTTGTGAAAAATTGCAAAAATGTACAACTATACTATCTCCGGTTCTAATAAAGATATGAAAGCGATTCAAACTGCAAACTGTAACGGATAGGCTCTGTAATTATTTACAATCTTCCGGAAGCATGTGATTGTTGTATTTTTGGTGAAAATCGCGATATTTGTAGACATTTTTTTTGTTGGAAGACAAGTGTCAGAAAGCAGCGGGGATCCTTTTTTTTTTGCTTCCGACCGCTCGTGCCTTTTTTCGACTCGTGATTCTGAACTATTGCCCAAAAAAAAGGATCCCCGCTGCTTTCTGACACTTGTCTTCCAACAAAAAAAATGTCTACAAATATCACGATTTTCACCAAAAATACAACAATCACATTCTTCCGGGAGATTGTAAATAATTACAGAGCCTATCCGTTACAGTTTGCAGTTTGAATCGCTTTCATATCTTTATTAGAACCGGAGATAGTATAGTTGTAAATTTTTGCAATTTTTAACAACAATTTTCATTATTTCTAAAATTTGTCAACTGCAATTTGTTCACAAAGGTTTTCCTCATATTCATGAATTTTTGCAAATTTTTCCCATTACCCCTTGTATAAAAAATAATGCTCTAAAGTTGACTCTTCTTAAATGTGCCCAAAATTCTTTACTTTTCTCCACATTTTTCAGTCTGCGAAGCACAAAATTTTTTTTACATAAACGTCTTCGGGCTCATTTACGTGGAACACTTGCAGCTTTCAAATGACTATTTACTTATTATTCTAGCATTTTTTGTGGCTGAGCTGTTAAGCTTCAAAGGCAGATGCCTATAATTTTTGCGCCCATAGTAGTCCGTAATCGGTCATATATATGGCGATTTCTGCACGGCATGAATACGATTGCATAATTTAGCATTTTGTACCCACAAGAATTAATAACACCCATCAAGGCCGTGCCCCGTGCATTCAAAATTTAACGTTGCCGAATTTTTTCATATCTAACATCATGAAACAAATCGTTACTTTTCAACGTCTTTTTTATTAATTGAGCAATTGAAGAGAACGTGTCAGTGCATAACTACTTTAGTTTTTTAATTCTCAAAGTTGAATTTTGGCGTGGTAAAAAATCAAAATGTTAGATGACGCGAAATATTCTCTATAAATAAAATCCCGCTATAACGTACCGGTTATGGGACAAATCAGTACTACAGTATGAATATTTCGTAAAAATTTTTAGACGTCCAAATAAATACAAAAACTGTTCAATTTGCTTTTATTTTTCCATTTTCACAAGTGTTCATAGGATTTATTTTTCAAAAAGGTCCTGGAGGGGGGAGGGGGATTATGTAACTCTTTCACTTTCACTTCCGTTTCCCCTTTTTCGAAATTTACGTCGGTTGTCTTTTTTTGGGTAGTTTGTCACAGCAATTCAAAAAAACACAACCCGCGTGCATCTTTCCTCAAAAATGCATTTAATAGAAATTTAAAAATGCGTATCGAACATCAAAATATTAGATCTGAAGGTAAACAAATTAAAGCAGGAGCACCACCGCGGTTTTTCCTGTATCTATACCTTGAAAGCTCAGTTATAATTTTCGTACGACAGTGCCACGCAAAAAATGTGTACGGGTGCGCTGCGCCATACTAAATTTTCTCGGATTCTATAACCATTTGAGGCCGTTCAAGAGCACGTCACGTTTTATTCTAACAATTTACCCCCCCCCCTCACTCCTACAAGCGTTTTCTATAAGAAGTGTGTGTATGTAAATTTAACATAGGTGTCACGTCACGCTACATCTGCCCCCCACCCCCCCTAGGCGTGTGACGTGTTACTTGAACCGCCTCTTTCGGTATGGCATGGTTGCATTTATGCATGGTTCGGTGACACTTTCGTACAATTACAAGCCAAACACGTACGGCGCGTTCGTACTCTTTTTGCACCAACAGTTCCCGTACAAACTTTGGAACAGATTTTTCTGGGTGTATAGAACAAAACATGCACATATATGTTTCTTTGATGACACCAACACCGGTATTAATAAGCTTCCAAATGCTACAAATATACTGCAAATGATTGATAGAGTGCAATATTCATATTTTACATATTCAATACGAAAATATTAAGTATTTCACTTGTCATCCCAATATTTTTGACATAGAATATTACTCGCATATTAACGGGTGTGTTAGCCTCCTAGCGCCCTCAAAAATGCCATGGTATTTCTTCCTATTGGGTTTAAAAATAAGCTTCTTGTAGATTATATACATTTCTTTCTAGAAAAATTCGAACATTGAGCCTGAAAAATAATTGAAAGATCGCATCGAAAGTGATAAAGGATGTGGGACGCTCTAAAGTGAACCATGGAAAAGTCGCTTATTGAACCCCGCAGGCACAGCGCGAGGAAGGACTTTGCACTGATCGTGGAACCCGAGTCCACATGCAGTATGCACGCAAGAGTGGAACATCCAAGCAGGTGCGTTATTCCGGCGAATAGATAGTTTACGACAATTTTATTGGCGGCCCCTGGTGTTCAGCGGTCGTATTTAACGTTTTATCCCACTGCTGGACGCCGCTTCCATCTCGCCCTTGCCAAAGGGTTAGGATTTTATTTTAACTACGCCAAAGGGTTATACCGGGCGCCTCTATCGTTTCATAAAAGTCGTCTGGCACATTTGTTTTACTATATTATGACCACTCGCCGTAGTCCGTGTCCTGGATGGCTTTGGATATATTATTTTATTAAGGTCTGACGCGCTGTTCCGACTCGGGATTTTAGGCCGGTCGCATAAATACTGTTCTTTCCTTATTTCACCACCTTCGGTTGCTCACGAAAAATATCTTTTCCTGGAACCGCTCTTAAAATCAGATAGCCAGAGATGCTGCTCAAACAACTTTTAAATATGCAATAATCTCTAAGGAATTACTTTCTACGATTTTTTGTTGCAGAATAATTGATCTGCACTAGTGCATCTTATTACATATATTGCTAAAGGAATCTTTCCTAAGTTTGTACAAGAAACCAATATGCTTAAATTTCTTTGAAATTTTCTCATAATAACCTGCATAAAAATGTTTATTTGAAATGAGAAATGTTTCGTGATTACTCTAAGTAAAGCGTGACAAATCAGAAATATGACCTAATATTTTAAATAACAAAAGTAATAAGCAATGATAATCGATAAGTGTGATTATTTTTTTATTACCATTAACCCTTAGTATGCAAAACTAACTCTAACAGTATTAAAACTGTAGAATGTTCACCCTTATTTCGTGTATTCACTTTCATATCCCTAATCTGCCGTGAAAGTATATTTGATGCATTTTTGTGGAGGGTTCTGTTGTTAAAATTAAAGTAGGAGAGATCCCAGGCGGATGAGGGAGTTAGGTCGAAAGACGCGAGGATTCAGTTACAATCGGTATGAGCCACAGCTGCTACATCGCGAAATTACGAGGTGGTAGAGTCCTCGCGTCTTGAGGAAGCGTTGACAAATGACGGAGGCAGCTTTTATTATTTTAGATGTCGCCCATCACCCGCGGTGTTTCGGTCGTGACGCCCGCGTGGATATGTTTTACATACTTCGTAACGAGGGACAGGGTAAGACACGATAGCTGATACGTTCTTTGACAAATGGCTTGACGTTTTATTATACAAAGTTTTTAAGGAACTCCTCGACGAAAAAATGTAGTTGCATTAAATAAAGATAAGCTACGCTTATTCCTGGGCGCGAAAAAAATTTGTGTCGACATTTTACTTTCTTAGGTTCCTATACCAAAAGAACTTAGTAACTTACCGAGTGACGTCGTTTACTTAACAAGATATCTCAGAAAAAAAAAATTCTCCATTATTTTTTAGCTTTCGAAGAAACTATTGCATGACATAATCCGTAATACTGTGAAACATATTTTGCAGCATTTTGATGTTTATCTTTTGACGTGGAGTCTTCAATTTCAATCTCTACTTACTGGCAGATACATGCATCTTCTTCGACACATTTGGTCTTCCAATCTGTTGAATAAGGTATCTGCAGCTAACATGCTTGCCGTCCCGGCTTCACTCTACTTGTTTGGGGTGTTTTAATGGACGAAGAACAAGCTTAAGGCCCTTGATGTCACCACACGTAAGATCATGCATATGCACAAAAGCTTGCATATCAATTCGTCAGTTCCGCGATTATACATTTCACACCGTCAAAACAGACGCGGATTTCTGAATCTCCAGTGTCTTCATAACCGAATTGTTCTAAGTGCAGCTTAAATCCATACGAATGGCAGAGATCCTCTCCTAAAAATGGTCAGGAAACCACGAGATGATTGGCGAAGGAGCGTGCTTTTAAAAAGCCGCGGAGAAAGCGGACGAGACCCTTGGCCTGAATTTTAATATCAAAAGTGAGGAAAGTGCATTACTCCATCTAGATTCTAAAAGCCAAAGTGAAGAAAACAGAGGTTGAAAAATTTCACCAACATCTACTCTACAAGAAAATGCACGGAAACTTTCACAAAAATGTAGAAAAACGGTCCTTGTCGAAGGACCAAACGTTTGCCTTCTTCAAATCATCAGGGCTTAATTCAGGTACAGAGGGTTTTATTTCTGCATTCCAGGATGGTGTCATTTCCACCTCAGCATACCGTGATCGCATTTTATGTCAAGAAGATCCCAGTGATAGGTGCAGAGCGTGTCATGCACACTCTGAGTACAACACATACTATCGGGGTGTCTGACCCACTCGTGAACGATGCGACGTGTATCTACAGACACAATGCGACCCTAAGAATGATTTATTACCACCTTTGTTGCTGCAATCACGTCTCATGGCCGTAAGATAGGTCCTTACAGTCTGCGATGGACTCAATACGATAATCCGGCAGAAGTGTCGTGCTCCCTGAGTACACGGAGCGACCCAAGGACGAACTCCTTCTACATTTCCATCGCAAGTGTATTAGTATTTTGTTGACTCGCAGGGATGCTTTTCAGGCTATTAACCAGAGAAAGCTTAACAGACCAGCTTAACAGAATATTCCGGATAAAACCGTCGCAAGTCCATTATAAGGTCTTTATACCACTGTTTCTTTGCATTCTCCTTGGCTGTGATGTTCTCGGCTGATGCCGAAAATTCGATAACGAACAAGGTTCATTTGTCGAAGTTAAGGAGAAGTTTGTCAGGCATCGAGTGTTTGGCAGAGCGGTATCAGGGCTAATGCCGTAAGAGTGACAGAGGTGGTAATACAGCACTCTTAATGCCGCATTGTGCCTTCGGATGTGCGCAATTTCCGCATAAGTTGGAAAACTAGATACAGTGAAGTCTTCCGTATTTCCGCTTCCTTGAAGCGTAAGGATTTTTTATTTTGAAGGCTGGAGGGGACCACACCTCTACTGCAACGGGGCAGGATTTTTTGTTTAAGCGACGCTCATTGGCTCCGCTGTGTTTTATCGCTAAAGTTACTCTAAGAAACTCTTTCAACTGCGCATGTGCCGAAAAGCGCGGGTTGATTCGAAATCAATAAAAACTAGCGATAATCATTATTTTTTGTTTTCAAACTTTTTCTCGGGTGAACCCGGTTTTTCGTCATAGCCACGGACTAAGTCAAGTGACTGATGAGATGAGGATGTTTTAAGTTATTTCAATACGATGTTTGAAATCATTTGCGATGATGTTGTAGGTACAAAATTAGGAGCATGGTGTAGTTTGCAGTTTGTTTTTACCTCTGTTATCCTTACACAGCGGTCGTGAGTGTTGGAGGTTACAACAGTCGCCTCTGGATGCTTTCTTAGAGCTACCATGTATCACGCCATAGGTTCTTAGTCACTTGCTTTCTGATGGTCTAGGAAGTTTCTTACAATGCGACAGGTGTTTAATAAAACCGCCTTCTGAGCTACCGCCAGTACCCTACTGACTCCTAAATGGTCAAGATGTTCAGTGCATCTTCCGTGCACATTGCCCGTAGCCGAAATCACAATAGAATGAAAAAATGCATCTTTCATATTCCTCCATATTGCCTTTACTTCATGCCTTAGCGCGCTTTACTTATGAATCTTGGTTGTATAGGTTGCCTGCAAATTTCGGTTAAGCGGACAAGTAATGTCGATGATGTAGACTCTTCCACCTTTTTTCTCTCGCATCACGATGTCAGGCTCGGACGCAATAATCCGTCTGGATAGTCACATCCCAATATAAGATGTAATCTTCATTTTCGAAAACGGACATTGCAATGTGTCTATAGAAAGGCATCCATTCTGTTAAGAGTCCTAGGTTTAGGGCAAGTTGTTGATGTATAATGCGCGCTACATCATTATGTCTGTGCGTATATTCTCTTTGAGCCATTACGCGACAACCATTAATAATGTGCTCGATGGATTCGTTGGTATCTCCACATAATCGGCACCGGTCAACCACGTCTTGATGTAACACGCGTTTGCGATAATTCCTGGTGCTGACAATCCTATCATGAATCGCAAAGACGAATCCTTCCGTTTCTGGATACAGGACTCCCTTTCTCAGCCAAATATTGGATGCCTCACTATCCACTTCATATTGATCTAACGTTTTGGGGTGTTCGCCGTGGATGGCTTTCTGTCTCCATTGCGTTTCTAATTCCTCTATGGTTTCTGCCTCCCTCCTCTGAGGACAAATTCAAGGGCGCGTAGTCAAGATCCGCTTTACAGATGGTGTTGTAAAGCGCAACATCTCACTTGCTGTTAAAATAGTCTAGTAACTGTGTAACTTGTGACTCACATAGTTCTCTTACATCTACAATGCCCCTGCCCCCTCTATGTCGTGGTAGAACTACCCTTTCAATCGCCGAATTACTGTGGTCCATTCGGTGTGTCGTCATTTCTACGCGGATGATTCTGTTTAATCGTTCGAGGTCGGTGTTCGACCATTTGATGAGCCCAAAGGAGTGCGTTAGAACAGGGATGGCGTAGGTGTTGTTTGCCCTCATCTTGTTTGTCGAGTTAAGAGAACTCTTCGGAACCAATCTGAGTCTTGTAGTGAAGGCAGTCGTTAGGCTTTTCTTAACTATCGTATGCTGAATACCGTTGGATTCGAGAATACCCAGGTATTTATATGACTCGCCCTCAGCCATTGCCTCGATGTCATTCACGAAGTCGTGCTCTTGTTCTGCGGTCCCTAATTTTCCTCTGATTAAATGCACTGTTCTGCATTTATCTAGTCCAAACTCCATGTGGATATCGTTGGAAAACTGCTTTGTGAGTTTCTTGTCCGAATTAGCGTACAGCTTCAGGTCATCCATGTATAGAAGATGGGTCAATTGATGACCATCCTCGTTATTATTATGAAAAGTTGTAGGCTCCGGAAGCTTCGATCATGATTCCTTAAAGAAACCAATCCCAAAGCTACTGGAACGTGTACGTCATCCGCTTCTGCTCCTTCTGTCCTAGAAGGTAAGCAAGAGCGGGAAATTTACGCGTGATAACATCGGGCAACACTGTTCCTTGGAGTCAGGTCTCTAGCCGCAGATGACCTCACGCGGCAGACAAGACAGTTGGAGATGAAGTTTCACCTCTGGATACTTTTTTAGAGCTACCAATCTTTGTAGAATTTAAGAGGAACAGTGTTGACGGACCAGATGGAGTGATCCCAGGAGAACAGCCTTTTGCATCCGGTTCGCGATGAAATGAGCATGACGCTGGCAAGCCGGAATCTTGTTGAGTTGGCTAATAAATGAAGCTTTCATACCTCCAAGGCAGCCGATTATGAGAATTATAAGATGGACTTTGTAGCCTTGGTACAGCCTACTCAGCTCGAAAAGAAGTGCTTGATATTTCGCCCGTTTTTCTCCCTCCTTTGCCGTGATATTACCATCGGCTGGTGCCGAGAATTCAATCACGTAAATGATCTTGTTCTTCAGATCTTGGAGGACAATGTCAGGCTTCGTAGCACTGATACGTTGAGTGGTGGAGAATGAGAAATTCCAGTAGATCTTACACTAATCATTCTCCACAACTGACTCGAGTTCCCCCTGGGCGTATGGCAAGACGGGCAATAGATCAACACCATAGAAATGCCTAAGATGGTAATATATCACTTTTAGAGCTGCATTGTGTCTCTCTATGTACGCGCAGTGTGCATATTTAGAGCATCCACTGAGAACATGTCCAAGTGTTTCGGGCTCTTGCTTGCACGCTCGGCAGTTGGTATCGCGTACAGGTACATTCATTATGCGCTCGCGGTAAACTAAGGTGTCTATGACGCCGTCTTGACAGGCAAAAAGAAATCCCTCGGTCTCCGATCTCAATCCAGCAGACTTGAGAAACATGTTGGACAGACCCATCGAGAGCTCTTCTCTACGTAGGATGCCGTAGAACTTACCATGGAGGGGTTTCTCAGCATGTTCTCTTAGTAGGAGCGTATGTTCTGCTTCCTGTATACGACTTTTGAGCACCAGAGGTGTTAGTGATGCTAGGCCATGTGTGATGTCGCTGGAATTAAATGCGAGGTCAAGCTCCTCTGCGGCCATATCTGCTGCATGGTATAGAAACACCGCAGCATTGGCGACTTCATGTTGATGTACGAGTCGCATGAGGGAATCCGTGCATTTTAGAACTGAACAGGCTGTAGCCAGAACCGTTCTTCGATGAAGACACTCTAAGCTTAGCAATCCGCTACCCCCTTTATCGCGAGGGAGATATATTCGATGTACGGAAGATCTAGGATGAAGACTTCGTTGAATTGTCATCATCTTGCGTGTGCTTCGATCAAGTTGTTTTAACTCATCGACGTTCCATTTTACTGCACCAAACGTGTAGAGCAGTATAGGAACGGCCAGCATATTGGTCGCCTGGATCTTATTCTTTCCAGATAATTCGGAAGCCCAAATTTTTCTGAGAATTTGGCGATACCTTTTTCCAAGGGCCGTTTTCAAGTTATGCACATTTTGGGTTTCCGCTTGCGGTATTCCAAGATATGTATATGTTTCTCCAATACCAAGATGTTGAATGGTATTTCCGCCTATGAGTTGAACATCCTGATCGTCACTGGATGATGTAGTTTCTAGTCTTCCTTAGTGTAGGTGGACGCAGGCACACTTGTCCAGTCCGAAGCTCATGCCAATCGCTTTAGAATACCTATTTACCGCATCTACAAGGATGTTAAGGTCCTTTTTTGAGGAAGCAAAGAGTTTAAGGTCGTCCATGTATAAAAGGTGGTTGACCTTATATTCTCTTCTGTTCGGCGGGCCACATAGGTATCCAGAGCTTTTGCCTCGGAGCATAATAGATAGAGGCAAGAGGGAAATGCAGAAAAGTATCGGACTTAGAGAGTCTCCTTGAAAGACCCCCCTCTTATATGTGACAAAGCTTGTAGTCACTTGTCTTTTGTCAGATGTTATGACAAATCTTGTCCGCCACAAGAGCATAAGCTCTTTTATGCATCTCACTATTTTTGGATGCACCTCCATGCACTCAAGGAGCTTGGTAAGAAGCTCATGGTTCGTGTTATCGAATGCCTTACGGTAATCAATCCAAGCCATGGACAGATTGCGTCGATACCTGATCGAGTCCTAGGTAATACATCTGTCTATTAACAGGTTCTCCCTGCAACCTGCCAGCCCTCTCTTGCATCCACGTTGTTCGACTATTGCACTCCATACCATAGATGTCAATATCCTCTCTTTGAGGATGCCAGTGAATAGCTTGTAGCTGGTGTTCAAACAAGCTATGGGCCTGTAGTTCTTTGGACATGACAAATCTCCGGCCTTAGGTGTCAATACCGTGCGTTCTTCCACTAGCCACTGCGGGACGGGTTGTTCTCCGTTTAAGAAAGTAGTAAATATACGAGCTAGATGTTGGTGCGTAGAAGTAAACTTCTTCCACCAAAAGTTGTTGATTTTATCTGGCCCTGGCGCCGAAAAGTTCTTAGTTCTAGCGATAACTTTCTTCACTTCTTCAGCAGTAATTAGTGGACACTCTTCCTCTGGACCTTGTAACCTTTGCCTTTGGCAAAAGTTACGAAAGAGTGATATATCGGAAGCGTCTTCATTTAGCTGATAAGTATCTCCATATACTTGCTCCCAGAAGACTTGAATCTCTTCTCGACTAGGCGGATTTGTAACCACACATGACATGCTTATATTATGAGAAGTTGTAGGCTCCGGAAGCTTCGATCATGATTCATTAAAGAAACCAATCCCAAAGCTACTGGAACGTGTACATCATCCGCTTCTGCTCCTTCTGTCCTAGAAGGTAAGCAAGAGCGGGAAATTTACGCGTGATAACATCGGGCAACACTGTTCCCTGGAATCAGGTCTCTAGCCGCGGATGACCTTACGCGGCAGACAAGACAGTTGGAGATGAAGTTTCACCTCTGGATACTTTTTTAGAGCTACCAATCTTTGTAGAATTTAAGAGGAACAGTGTTGACGGACCAGATGGAGTGATCCCAGGAGAACAGCCTTTTGCATCCGGTTCGCGATGAAATGAGCCTGACGCTGGCAAGCCGGAATCTTGTTGAGTTGGCTAATAAATGAAGCTTTCATACCTCCAAGGCAGCCGATTATGAGAATTATAAGATGGACTTTGTAGCCTTGGTACAGCTTACTCAGCTCGAAAAGAAGTGCTTGATATTTCGCCTGTTTTTCTCCCTCCTTTGCCGTGATATTACCATCGGCTGGTGCCGAGAATTCAATCACGTAAATGATCTTGTTCTTCAGATCTTGGAGGACAATGTCAGGCTTCGTAGCACTGATACGCTGAGTGGTGGAGAATGAGAAATTCCAGTAGATCTTACACTGATCATTCTCCACGACTGACTCGAGTTCCCCCTGAGCGTATGGCAAGACGGGCAATAGATCAACACCATAGAAATGCCTAAGATGGTAATATATCACTTTTAGAGCTGCATTGTGTCTCTCTATGTACGCGCAGCGTGCATATTTAAAGCATCCACTGAGAACATGTCCAAGTGTTTCGGGCTGTAGGTTGCACGCTCGGCAGTTGGTATCGCGTACAGGTATATTCATTATGCGCTCGCGGTAAACTAAGGTGTCTATGACGCCGTCTTGACAGGCAAAAAGAAATCCCTCGGTCTCCGATCTCAATCCAGCAGACTTGAGAAACATGTTGGTCAGACCCATCGAGAGCTCTTCTCTACGTAGGATGCCGTAGAACTTACCATGGAGGGGTTTCTCAGCATGTTCTCTTAGTAGAAGCGTATGTTCTGCTTCCTGTATACGACTTTTGAGCACCAGAGGTGTTAGTGATGCTAGGCCATGTGTAATGTCGCTGGAATCAAATGGGAGGTCAAACTCCTCTGCGGCCCTATCTGCTGCATGGTATAGAAACACCGCAGCATTGGCGACTTCATTACTAATAAAAAATGAGGAAACTCATTTTTCTCTCAGGCTTAAGATGGTTACAGCCCAATATGTCGAAGGCATTTTTGGTTAGAGTTGGATTTTTTTGTTTGTTTGAATATTATGCACGGGGTTATCCCGGTATATATTATCAGTCACGGACGCAATATTATAATGCAATCAAGTGATCTGATAAGAGCGTGTGCCTTGACATATTGGGCAAAGCCTAGTTTTTACCCCATCATTCACGGACTGGGTTGCAGTCAAGTGCATGATGGGGGGACCTACAGCTTAAGGTGGGTTCCGAACCACCAGAACCTCGGTAAAGGTACATAGAAAAATTTCAAGAGGTACCGGCTCAGGGATCGAACCCCGGACCTCTGAGGTGAAGTCCGAGCGTCTAACCAACTGAGCCATTATTATTATTATATATATTATTATATTATATATATTATATTATTATATTTATTTTATTATTATTATTATTATGATAATAATAATGTAATAATATGTAATAATAATGTATATGTAACCAGCTAAGACAAATCCTTTCGGGGTAGGCATGACTTGCTCGGTTGGAAAATAGTAAAAAGGTATGTGGGTATATTATAGGTAGGTATATAGGTATACGGTATATAGGTATATAGATGTTAGTTATTGATATTTTATATTGATCTGGAATTCTCGTGTTATTTATTTAAATGACACGTTCATTCCGCAACACTGCTCCTAACCAGGTTGCTGAACAATCTCTCTAGCGATCACCCCAAGTGAGGAGCCTCACAAAATTGTTATTTATGGTTCCCCACTTGGGCCCATTAGTATCCAAGGTCTCTGTTTCAGGCGTCATTCATTCTATTCACGGAAGTTTTTCTCCTGTGCTTTCTTGATCCGGACCTTCATAACTGAGTACTCGAGATGTGCAAGTGAAAAAGTTATATATAGTTTATATATAGTGAACAAGACAATGATATTTTTCATTTGTTTTATACATTTTTCTGTAAACAACGAATGAAAAATATCACTGTTTTTTGTCAACTATATATAAACTATATACAACTTTTTCATCTGGGTGAATGATGTTTGATGTATTTTGCACACCCCTGATACTGAAGTCAAGGCAAAGTGTTTTAGCAGTCTTCTCCGTTTCTTCGTACAGAAACGCTTCTTTGCTCACTCTTTCGTGTTTACTGACCATTTTAAGAAGAGTGTCGCGTCTATTTGCGACTATATGTACTGCACCCAGAATGATCCTGTTGTAAAGACATTCGAGATTTAGTATTCTGCAGCCACCTTGATGGCGTGAGATGCAAAGTCGCGGAACAGACGACTTAAGGTTTATGCTTCTGTTCATGTGCATAACTCTTAGATCTGCATAATGGAGTATCTTTTCTAGATATCGTGTCCTGAATGCGGCTCTGTGGCACGCCCAGGTATGTATAGGTTTTTCCAGCGCCAAGGTATTGTATAGCTCTTCTGTCAGCAAGCTTAGGGTCTTCGGGGAACCATTAAGTTTGCCTCATTTCAAAATAACCTTGGCGCATTTTTCTAACTTAAACTTTATTCGAATCTCCCGAGTTTATTCTTCGATAATCCCTAGAGCTATTTCCAGTTGCTTCATATTTTTAGCCTAGCTCTTAAGGTCATCCATGTAAAATACATAAGTGACATCATGCTTTTAATATCCGGGTTTTCCGCAGAAGTACCCTTGGGAATGACGAAGTGCGAGAGATAGTGACAATAATGAAAAGCAAACGAGGAGAGGGCTCATGTTGTCGCCCTGAAAAACACCGCTCTGAAAGGTGACGTTATCAGTTGTCATACGATATTTTTCAGATTAGATAGTAAATCTGGTTTTCCAAAGCCGCATCAATCACTCTATGCAACTCACGATGTGTGGATAAACCTTTAAGATTTTCAACAGACAGATGATGAGTCTATTGCAGGTTGAATCAAAAACTTTTGTGTAGACTGTAGTCAAGCCAGGCTATCGATAGAAAGCGCTAGTAGGATGCTGCGTCTTTGCAGACTCATTTATCGATAAGTAGGTTAATCTGTGTGATTTTTAATCCTTTCATAATATCACATGGAACAGAATCTCATCGTCTGTTTCTTTCATGCAGGATGTGCATTCAGACAATAATCCAACGCCATTGACGCTTTGGCGCGTATATTGAGGATCGCGTACGCGCATAAGTAGTTACAGGCAGCGGGGTTCTCTTGGTATTGAGTTTATTTTCAAGTAACCCTTCACATTCCGCTAATGCGTTTCTTTCAAGCCGCCATTCAGAGGGTTGACGTTTCAATCCGACCTATTCAGCGATCTCTAGCTCCCTTTGCAGAAACAGTCGACCGATCCATCTAATCTCACGAAGAAATACTCGCGCTCCTGCGAACCTTCGCGATCTCAATCGCAGAATGGGTGACTGGCACTTTTTTAATCGTCCCCGCCGGATAGATCGCTCATCTGGAAACCAAAGCGTTCCATTTATTTGGTATATCTAACGATTTTCTAAATGGGACTTACCACTGACAAAGTTTTGCCATGTTTGATACTATATCGGAATTTTTGAGAGTCACCTGATCATAATCGGTAAAAAAGAAATGAGGGAAAGACGATTTCGTTGCTTTTGATAACTTAATAGTGGGGTTGAATATAAATCTGTTTTTCTATGTTTAATTTATTGTCCAAGTTTTCTATTATGGTTTTGATAATATTAAAGAAAGTTTAATTATCAATGTTCATTCGGGTTTACTTTCACAGTAAAAACTGGAGCTTACTTTTTGTTGCAGTTTTAATTTTATATAGGGAAATCACATAGAACTTGGTTCTTTTTTGTCGCTGCTCCCTTGGGTTCTAATATAATTGGGTTCTAATATAATAGGTTCTAATAGAAACCCCAGTTTTTTCTGTGTTATGGGATGTAATTTCACATATTTTTATCCATGATAAATTATAGTTTTTATTTTATATACGATTTCAGAAAACTATAATAATGTAGAAACTGCATCTTGCACAGTAAAAACAAATATTTAAAGTTATTTCGAATCAAGTCCATTCTTTTTCGGAATTCCAGTTCAACAATTTTGAGGGGTAACAATTTCAAACATTCGTTTTAATTTACGATAGGTATTCTGGTAATTCGGATGTTCTTATACATACTGTAAAATTGATCTAATTCGCAATTGAGTACATATGTAATTTTAAACTGTATGCTTGCGGATTTACTATTCTTATGGGTTACAATTCATAATTGATGAAATTCAAGAGTTTTAAGTTTTAAACAAAAAAGTTTTCAATTTTTGCAATCTTCTTATTGCCAACGTTGACTTGTAATAATTGTAAATTTTCTTTAGCATATTCTCGGTAGCACCTTTTTACATTCAAATCAATGTAGATTAATCTGTATTTCACATGATGAAAATGTAATTAAAATAATTGTTGAGTGTTTCACTAAAAATATATAAAGACAAGGGTAAAGTGGAATGCAAAAGGGATGAAACGAAAGGAAACGAAATAAAAGCCATCGACTGCGGGCCACTCTGCATTCGACATCATAATGCAACCTGTATTGGAGCACGTGGTGGCGACCCCCAACTCTTCGACTCCGGACTTTCGCCGACAAAGCACCACCACGTTACGCGACAGTGTGGATGCTTGTCGACCCTCGGGATGGGACAAACCCCCGGATCGCTAAATATTTCATTTCGCATCCCTCTAAACGTTTAATTTTGGTTCAGGTGTGCCACATCTCTTATATATAGGTGAAGGAGGGGGAATATAGCTATAAACTATATTTGCACATGTAAACTGAATAAGAGTAGGAAGAGTGAATACATACGAAAATTCGAAACATTAGATCGGAAAAGATTGGGACGAAAAGGTCTTGGTTCTAAATTTAAACTTATAATTTATCAAAACTATTATATCTTTGTCACAGAAAAAACAGAAGATAAACTTTACATCGATTTCCGACGAAAGATTCTCTGCAACAAAAATTAACTTCACAGGATAAACTTTACACAAATATCGGTTCAATTTTCTTTTTTATTTTATGACAAACACATGTATTTTGAAAGACGCGAAGTTGGCTGAACAAAACTTTATCTCTCTAAAAAATTTCCTGCAACAAATTGTATCCTCAGTTTTTTCTGTGGTGCAAACCGACGGCATTAGCTGCGCGGTAAATCTCGACTAGGGAAAAGTCGCCCTGTTAAGCCATTTCAACCGCGGATAGCACTCGTATCCCAGCTAACACAGTTACTAGTCCGAATAGTCACATAATTGTAACAAGATTCAGAAAACCAGTCACTGGTGACTTCCCTGCTGGTCACCCAGTGACAATATATTTCCCATTCAAAGTAGTAACAAATTACAAGCGAAGCAGGTAACATTATCCCGCCATTGTGATCACATGCTTGTAACAAAGTGATGCTTGGAAACGCAACGTGCAATGACAGCTTAACCTCAAAATCAGGCCTGCCCAAGCTGGGGAAAACTGCTCATTCACCACATGTTCGAGTTCCACCACCACGTCCCTCTTCACAGGTCAAGAGGCTTGCGGGGTGGTCGCTCTCGTGAAGTTGAATGACTAGAGGTCGGTGGTGGTGTTAAATTCCCATCTGGCAAATGAGCAGTTTTCCCCAGCTTGGGCAGGCCTGCTCAAAATATACATCTCGTTTCGGAATTATAATTATGAATACTTTTGCAAAAATGTTGGAAAGGCACATAATGACACAATTAAAGAATGTTGAAAGCAATACATTTTTGAAGGATGTTTGGTAATTATTTAAACAATCTTGATTTGCTTAAACAATTTTTTCCCCCTGTAAAGCGTGAAAAATTATTACTTTCTGGAATTAATGACACAATTAAAGCAATTTAAGAGTCATATTTCTTTTCTACAGAATCTTTAGCAATTTTTAAAATAATTTTTATTTTTTTAAGCAATTTTTGTTTGTTTAAAAATGTTTGTTGATGCTTATTACCCGAAATTCATTTGAAAAATTATTCAGTTTAACGAATATATGATCTGAAAAAATAACTACTCATAACAGACTGCAAAAATGGTTTATATTGATGATTATTAATTGTTTAAATAATTTCAAAGTATCTTAAGCAAAGAAATATTATTCTTAAAATTCTTTAATTGTGTCATTAATTGCTGAAAAGAATAGATGTTCTCGATTTGCAGAGAAAAATTTTTTTTAACAAATAAAAATTATTTAAAAAATTACTAAATATTCTGTAGAAAAAAATATTACTCTTAAATTGCTTTAACTGTGTCATTAATTCCAGAAAGTAATAATTTTTCACGCTTTACAGGGGGAAAAAATTGTTTAGACAAGTCAAAATTGTTTAAATAATTACCAAACATCCTTCAAAAATGTATTGCTTTCAACATTCTTTAATCGTGTCATTATTTTCAGCAAATAATAACTTTTTACAGTTTTAGGGAGAAAAAATTGTTTAAACAAATGAAAATTGTTTAAATAATTACCAAATAAGTTAAACAAGAACTACTACTCTTGACATTCATCAACTTTGTATGATTTATTCTGAAAGATAATAACTTTTCACGATTTACAGAGGGAAAAAAATTGTTTAAACAAATATTAATTATTTAAACAATTTAAAATTATTTAAAATATAATTTAAAACTCGTCACTTATCGATTAAAAATAATTCATGTTGAAATTTTTTTTTAAAATACCGTCTTTAGCCTGAATTTGATAGAAAACTGCTATTTCGCATTTTTTGGGGCATTTTCCGGGCACAATTAAAGGGGTTCAGGTGTGTCAAAATTGAAAGCTATTGGGTGGAAATTATTCCTTAAATACTCCTCAAGAGGTGACAATACTTTAATTGACAAAAAATGTATAACAAGTACTTCTTTTTTCCATTTTTTTTTTTAAATCGAGCTTTTTCCATTTAAAACCCCATGTTAATTACTTAGTTTTCGACAAATATTTAAGAACGTACGCCATGCCATGGCGTGCCCAACACCCGTGAGTCTGAGCTCTACGTTTTTAATTATTTCGCGAAAAGTAAGGGAGATCCCATTTTTACATTCAAGGCACTTTTAGAGCACATTGTAAGCTATCTATAAAAAAAATTTTTTAATTAAAAATAAATTTTTTTCTAATTTAGTTTCAAATTGTGTTTTTAAAAAATACAACAAGTTTTTGAATCTTTTCGAAAAATATTTCTTTAAAACTGCGTCTGATTGTAAAAACTTAAAAAGCTTCATCGTAATAATATGAAAATCATCAACGCTTAATAGAAATTACTAATAATAAATAACATTCTTTAGATGGTTTGACGTGAAATTTCTTAAAAGTTAATTTTATGAAATAAAAATTAAGTTTTTTGTAATATTTTGTTGTTTTCTTCACTATTTATAGATTTATAAAAAAATTCTCCCCTTAAATCGATCCTTCAAAATTAATTAGACATACAATGCTTGTAGTAATTTTTATGTGTAATTTTGATAATTTCATCGTTAATTATAGTTTAAGAAACGTATGCGCTACAAGCAAAAATATAAACAAAATTTTCCAAAATCAAGGTAAAAGCTATTTACGTTTGCACTTTTAAATTGTGCGGGAACTCAAAGAGCCAATGAATCCCTATTACTTGCGCATGCGCACGAAGTTTTTCGTCCAGTAAGATCGCTGCCGGCTGTTACCACCACGTTACTAGTCTGACAGGGAACGGTTGCAAACCAGCCTCCCTAGTAAACTACGGCGATTATGCCGTTACCTGCTAGGAGACTGACATACAAGTAACAATTCCTCTGATAACATGTGATCATTCAGGAACCTTGCAGGATGGTAACAGGTTAGCTGGGATGCGTAATAATGTCGGATGCAGTCGTGGGTTATCACTGGTTGTGATTGAATGCAAAACAGTGATTCTAAGCCCACTTTAGTAAAGAAAAATTTGCTAGATCGCCGGCCTCGGGTCAGTCGGCTCAGTAACGAGGGAGTTTTTTCATGTCAACACTTCGGACCGCGTATATAGAGCTCCCAAGTATCTCTGGCGGGGCGCACGTGGCGCCGCCTGATGGATTTTTTTTCAAACGAGCGGGTGAGTTAAACTCAAAGCCTATGTACAGCTGTATGTAAACACGCGATAAATAAAGAAGAAATAATAGATAAAATACATAATAAAACATGGTAATTATAATTCAAAGTGGCTTCCAAGCAGTAAAACTTGAAATTTTTTGGAAAGAAAGTATTTCGAAAGGTATAGGATTGGTAAAAAGTTATCATGTTAGCAAAGTGGTCGAGCAAATCGACGGCAGTTTTCGCAGTATTTGTGGAGTTGTTTTGCAAGAAACTCCAGGAGCGGAAAGTTCGAAAAACAGGAATAATTTTTATAATGTTACGATCGAGGTCAGTAAAATTATATATTCACAATTATACTTAACCTAAAAAATTGAATCATTTTAGCAAGAGAAATTAAATTAGGATTTCGTCACTCTACGTGGGCATCGAAATTGCCTATCTCTCTATCTTAAGTATGAAAATGATTATATTTGTTCAATTGTAATAACAGGGTAGTCTTTTTAATTGCAGAAGAAAATTCCCGTTTTTTCCCCGGTTCACAAACATTTTTCACGATCAATGAAATTAAAAAGTTCGAATTCTAAAACTATTTTCCCATTTGAATGGATGAAAAATGAACTGCAAATTTAAGCCCACAAAGTGGAACTCTTAAATTTTAAACTTGTAAAATTGAAGTTTAACAGTTTTTAGTTAAAAAATGTTGTATTCAAATGCTCAATAACTTACACGTATAAAAATGAATAGTATTATACTAACACTTTTAAATTGAACAATTTTAAATTGACTGCATTTATAAACTAAAAAATTTAGAATTTTTAACTATTATCAATTGTAGTGTTCAAAGATTCAGATTCAGTTCCAAACATAAAAATCCATGTTATCTATTTCAATGCTCCAAATTAAAGAATCAATTAATGAATTTTAATATTATGAGATTTATAGTTTTAAAAAAAACTAAAGTTAAAGTTTTATGTTTTTAAATTAAGTTACATTTTAATTAAGTTTTTAAATTTGATTTTACTTTTTTTAACCTAAAGTTTTACCAATTTTAAACTAGAAACACTGAAACTTGAACGATTAAATTTTTGTAAAGCGAACATTTTTAAAATGAGAAGTTAAATTATTATCATATTTTAAAGAGTTTAGAATACCTTAAAAAGCTTTAAAATTTCTTCCAAAATCTTGAAAAATCTGCATGTTGCTAGAAATTTTTTCATAACTTCTACATGGTGTAAGGAAGTATCTACGCGTACCGAAAAATCCAGCTATAGGTATCGAAATTACGGTACAAATAGCCTCTTTTCTAGCTCCCCTTATTTGTACCGAAAAAAAATCTGGCTACTTGTGCCGAAATTTCGATACACGTAGCCACGGCTATCTTTTAGAATGATTAGAATTTCTCCTAAAATTGTTAGAAAATAATGCAAAATTATAGCTCTTAAAATAATCTTTGAAAATAAAAAATAATTTTTATTTTTCATAGCAATCTTAAGAAAATGTTTTCATTCTCTTGAAGCCTTTCACAATTCTTAAAAAACTTTCAAATTTTTTGTTCGAAATCTGCAAAACTCTGCATTTTGTATTGAACTAGGCCATGGCTATTTGCACCGAAAATTCAGTACGAATAGTCAGATTTTGTCGGAACACACACTGCGTTTAAGTTATTTGAAATCATTTCAATTTTTAAATTAATTTTGAATCTTGTTAAAACCTCTAAATATCTCTAAAAATTATACTCGAATTGTTCTACAAATGATAAGAGTTCAGTTGTTATTAATACATCAAAATTCAACAATGTCAATTACAAATTAATCATTTTTTTAAATAGAACAATTAAAATCGTCACATTCAAAGTTTAAAAGCTATTTGAAACTTTCACGATTCAAGGCTTTCTATTTAGAACCATTCAGTTTCAAATTATTTACTTTTAAATATTTGGCTTGAAATTAGATTTCTTAAATGAACAGTCTATTAAATTCTCAATATTAAATATTAATATCTCAATATTAAACAACAAATTCTTCTTGAACCGGTTTTTTGGGCTGAAACCCCTACAATATTTACATTGTTCTCCATGGTAATTGCACAACACGGCACAACGACTCACCCCTTCGTTCAAAAATTTCGCCGACTGATGGCGCTGCCAACATACTTGAATACTCTATAGTCTCTGACTTTGGAACAGTATATGCCCAGAGAGGCCCGTTGTCAACCACTTCTGA
The DNA here is from genome assembly GCA_932178445.1 of Andricus quercusramuli. Lineage (NCBI taxonomy): Eukaryota > Metazoa > Arthropoda > Insecta > Hymenoptera > Cynipidae > Andricus > Andricus quercusramuli. The sequence continues at coordinate 24,880 of CAKNXH010056817.1, forward strand.
TACAGTACTGCCTGTCCGAGCCTATCGGCTCTCAAGGGAAGTTCAGGGGGGGGGGGGAGACAGAAGCAGTCAAGCGTGAAGCCGGCGCTGTAGCAGGTGGCGCTCCAGCGACGAATGAGTGTAGTACAATAGGTTATATACTGCAACATTAAAATATCACAACATCGAAAATTATCGGAAAAATATTATTTTACCTTTAAATCTCGTGCTGACTCTGTCTCTCATTTACTCTTAGAATAAAATGGGTTATAATCAATCAAAGGATCAGAATTTTTGAAATTCAATAATGGATGCTAACGTAGGATAAAATATATGCCGTAGGCATTCGCAAATGTCAGGCAGTCTGCCGAATATCATTTAAAAGAATTTTCAGTTAATATACTACCCAGATGGAAATACACGACCGGCACATTACTGGCTCAGCACAGCCTGCTGGAGTTCCAGTACTGGCTGGCTGTGCTGGGCCATTACTGTGCCCGCACTAGCATGTCACTCTCGGCAATACTGACATGCCGATGTTAGCGCAGTTCTGACTCCCTCTACTCTGCCCTCCAAATGAAAATAGCTGCAACTACAGTTCGGATAAGTCATCTGTCACTTTTACGAATCTTGTCAACTTAACTCAAATTTCCTTGATTCTAATGGTGTGTATTGAATATCTGTTCTGTAATACGATATAGATAATTGATGTCCATAAAAACTACGAGAATAAGGGCTATTTTAAAGATTCGTAAAAGCGACAGATGACTTATCCGAACTGCAGTTACGGCTATTTTCGTTTGTAGGGCAGTATTGGCGTAGTACTGGCAAACACTGGCATACTAAAATGCCGGAGTTAATTAAAAAAATGTTCAATTATTTATATGTTTTTGGAATGCATCTTTATTATTAATACATGCTATCACGATAACTTTACGTTCAAATATCATTATAATTTAAAAAAAAAATGAATTTGTATTCAATTTTAGAATTAATTTGATCACCCCGCTTTGCTGTACTCTAGTGATGCGAGAAAGGAGTTATAAAAAATAAATCTTCATAGATTGCGAGTATTTTTCCTGAAGATTATAATTGAGTTACTTCAAATTAATATAAATATTACATATTTAACTTAAATTTAACGCATTATCAGTCGGGAATCCTAACCACTACTCTACATACGCAATTGGAATTAGGCGAAAAAAACTTGCCCATAAGGTCAAGCTCAACAAAATGGATAAACGATAAAAAAAATCGAATATAAAATTATAAATAATTTGAATTGATTACAATTTTTCAAAGATTATCAAATTGCGGTTTATATTTTCGCGGTTTCAGTGTATATTATGAACTTTTCACACATATATGAAATATAACCTTCTCTGAATATTTGCAGGTTTGTTGATGGAACTTAAAAATTTGTTCATGAACTTCAAAACTTTAAAAAATAAAATTTCTCATATACTATCATTCTTCTAATAACCTCAATTGCTTCGTATAATTTCCTAGACATTAGGCACTCGACCGCCTGCTTCATTCTTTCAAATGTTATAAGGTTCGAAATATCACCTGCCATTTTGAGGATTATTTTTAGTGAGTACTCGCGAAATGTTCTTCATTGGGACGTCTCCGTGTGGAAATTGTCAAATGTTTGTCGAATTACAAATTTGGCCCCAACTTGGAAAATTAGTTCATGGCTACAACAAGGTTAATATCTTAAATCTAGTTTGAAGCAGCTCTGTTTCAAAGCTCTTGATTGCAGCGCCATGAACTTGGCTGTGCATTTGTTTTCACTCGGGCTCCATCTTTAGCCTCTTGAACACAAGTAGAGAACAAGTACGTTGGTTTGAGGTTATATTGGCGAGTGTTTTTGTGATTTCATCTGTATCAATTATTATTAAAGTGTGATTCAAATAATCAAAAATGTCGAAAGTGAAAAGCACTCGTCACGTTCGGAGACATCGAGCATTTTTTCCTCATTTCGGAAGGGTCTTCACCAATTCCAAAGATTGGAATGACAATCGCAAGATGAGGCGCGCGATGAATAATCCGGTTCAGGAATAAGATTTTTCTTAAAATGTTCAGCTAATTGAAATGTTTCTTTCAGATCAAAAATTTTTCCTTTATACATTTTTCGCTCATTTTATTATTTCTAAAAAAAAAATTTTAATTTAATGTGGCTGGGACTAGAAAAATTAATAAAGCCAATTTGAGGCCAAGTCGGTCGGCAAGTTAGGCTCTGGCCGGGTTAGGCGTTTCGTTTGTAGTTTGGTCTTGTCTAAATCCCCAATTTGGGTCCAAGTTTTGCCTATTTTGGGCCCAGCTAGCGCCATGACAAATTTTCCACACGGGCCCCAATAGAAAAGATATGCTCACTGCATGAGGGCCCAGGGCGCGCGGGTGTGCTCTCGCGCTCGTTTTCGTACTTTTAATACATGCATTTCGACTACATTTTTTCGAATATGATAAATATTGTAACTCAAATCGAAAACTGTAATTTAAACTCCTGATGGACCAAAGTCATAAATTGGAAATGAAATCATTTTTCAATGTGTTTTTAAAGACGGTTCTCAAAGCACCTGCGGCTTTGAAGATTGCATTCTCATTGTAAAACTCGTTCTTTGCACTCGACAATTAGGTTATACAGATGGTTCTCTTTAGAAAATAAAAAAATGCAGACAAAATCGAGAGTAAAATTTACGGATTGGAAAATGATCTAACTTATTGAATTTTGGTTTAATCAAAAAATTTCATGGAGATAGTTTCCAAATATATTTGATATCTAGTAGAAATAAATTGATTGAAATTTCTTTATCTGTCGAGAAATAGTTTTTTTTTTATATTTTTTGGAAATTTTCAAAATGTTTGAAAGCATTCAACTTTTTAAAATTTTTATCGGAAGTAAACACGCCATTAGTATAATTTGCATGTCTTTATATCATTTATCAGGAATTTGAACAAACATTTGTTAAACTCTTAACAAATTTTTTTCCAAATATTGAAAATGCTCTACATTTTTTTATTTTTGTCAGAAATGTTTGTTTAACGAATTTGATCTTTAGTTTGGGACCCTAAAAAGTGTATCAAAGGCTGACTCGATTGGACAAATCCTTCAAAAGTTAGTGTGGCCACAACATTCAGGTAAACACACACATACATGCAGACAGACACCAACAAAATTTTATGATTTTCGGATTCTGTGAGTGCCGAAACATAAAAATCCGTTTAAAACTAGAGATCGAAATTTTGCACGATTACATTACACTTTCATGAATGAGAATGTAAAAATGGTAGTAAGTGAACGATGGGACGTATCAGATTCGAATTTAAAGATATAAGGATCTCGAGTCGAATCGAATGGGCTTTCTCTTTGAATTTGTTCTCCACCCGCTTATCTCGCAGCTTGTATGCTTATATCGACCTCCCTTTTTATCAATCCTGATTAGGTCGAAGCGCTCCCTCAAAATATGTGCGACGGCAGCAGCATCGAAAGACTCAATAGAAGAAGCTTCCAGGTAATTTCTGGTGATTCTCTAAGCATAAACACTGGAATGTGATAGTTTAAATATTCTTATTTCATCAACATTTCAGTATGTTGCCTATTTCCTCTTATCTAAATTAATGTTATTGAAGTGAAATTACTTTTGGGCATGGATATGGTCTATCTCTCTCTCTTTGCACTCTCTTACTATGCGATCTTCTGAAAACTCATGACGATTTTCTCTTCTTCGTTTTTGCATCGAATCAGTGTTTGTGATGATAAACATGAAATTTAATTTCAAATTGAGATAGATCGGTAATCCCGCTTTTTCAGTCTCGTCAACAAAAAGTATTGAGGGAACTTTAGAATTGAAACAACTTCCAGTGAGATATTTGCTGCTCGCTATTGAAGAGAGATTTTTGGAAATTTCACAGAAAAAACTGAAGTTAAATTTTGTTGCAGATAAAATGTTCAGCTGTTAAAGATTACATGCTATTTGGCGAAAGTTTATCTTACGATGGAATAAAAACTGTCGTCTGCTACGTCCTTCGCAGCAATGGAAAAACGGCAAAGTATATACGTGAAAAGCTATAAATCAGGACACTAGATTTAGAACACCTTTTTACTTACCTAATTGTTATTTTAAAAATAATTAGACTTTTATATATACTTCCTGCCACAGCTGGTATTGTAGGTTAGGAACAAAACCATAGCAGAAGATGCACAAACAGCTGACAAATGATCCCGAGATGGTTTAAAAACACAGAATTATCTCAATTTCGTGTAAAGTTTATTCAACAAGGTTAATTTTTGTTGCAGTGAAACTTTCGTCGGAAATCGATGTAAAGTTTATCTTCCGTTTTTTCTGTGTTCTAGATCGATTATTGAAAAGTAGCGGAAATATGCATTTTACAAGAAAGCATGCGACCACGTCGACGGCGAGTACGCTGCCCGATGGTGATGAGTGCTCGCGGAGATTGTTAGCGGTGTCACATCCTTTCTTGTAAAATGCATATTTCCGTAATTTTTCAATGAATCGATGTGGAGATTTCCAGAAATCTCCCTCCAATAGCGAGGAAGAAATACCTCACTGGAACAGTGGTGTAGCCAGGATATCATAAAGGGAGGGGTTTGAAAGGCTGAACAGAAAGTACGGCACTACTTACAGGGAAAAATTAGGATAATTTAAGATATAAAATTTATAAATGTCATATTTTTCATTCTAGCGGGAAAAATTGTTTTGGAATCATGAAAATGCTAGATTATTATATGCACATACATTAAACGTTCCTAACATTTTTTCAATTATCCATTGATAAAGACCACATTAGAGCCACTTAGTTCTATATAAGACGCCAGCCATATTCCACGTGGACAGATATTGGAGCGACAGGGGGGGGGGGGGGGAGGCAGAAGTCCACGATTGTTCACGAGAGATGCCGGGGTTCTAGCCAAAATCCACGTGGACGCATGTTCTCCTGGACATGTGGATTTCTTCTAAGAAAAAACATGATAAAATAGACAATTTGCACAACTTTTTATTTGTACTTCATTCCTTGTATCATTAAGCTTCTGTTTTTAGGAAAAACCGAATTTTCAGATGATTCAGTGCTCCTTTTGGCTTCCTTGCTTTTGAATACCACGAATACCTGAATTTTCATAAAATATGGAATAAGACGACGTGGAGAGGAGTCAGGGGGAGGGGTCGTAAAAAGTCCTTGTTTGTCCCCCAGGGGGGGGGGCGGGGCAAAGTGATGAAAAATTGTCTGCGTGGTATATATGGACGGCCCCTAAAAGCGCGCTCGTTCATTTCAGGCCGATTAAAGAAGAATCTAGGGTTTGAAACGAATTATTGTAGTTTAGTATATCATATATATTTTATGTTATATACATCATAATTATTATGTTATTCCTATTACAACATTTATTTCTAAAATTCTTACTTAATATTACACTCGCAGTATAATAATACATGTATAGCACCGTAAATGGGCGGTTAGGTAAATATGCCTGTTCCATCGTCAAGTGGGGGAAGGGTTTATAACACCCCCCCCCCCTCCCACCCCTTGGCTTCGTCGATGAGACTGAAAAAACGGGGTTACTGATCTGTCTCAATTTGTAAATAAATATTATTAAACAATAGGCGATTTTTAGGGTTTTCCTAAGTTTTTAGGCATCGCTAGGGCACATTTCGTGTATACATCGAAGTTTTAAACAGTTTTTATAATATTTGCCTATCTTACGAAGACTTATTTCTTTAAAAGTAATTGAATTTGGCGACGAATTTTTGCAGATTTTCATGTTTATTATCAAAAATACTCATCTGATAAAAAACAGAAAATAGTAAAAGGTTTCATCTATTCATTCTCTACAAGCCTATATTTAAAAAAAAATCATTTTGTAAAGTTTCACTTTTGCTGTCTGGTCCCACTGTTAAATAACCTACTGGAAATTTTACGATTCAGAATTGTACGTGATCTACACTTTTTTATTATTTTCAAAACGGTTACTTATATGGGCATATATATAGAACCTTTCACTTTTATGTGCCCCAAAGATATTCAGGTAATTTTGGTAAATTAAGAAGAAATTCTTGTTTAGGTGTATCTATTACAGTGTAATACTGTCAAACTCTAGATCAATGGTAATAGAAGTTTGAACGTTCGACTTTTAATGAACTTAATTTGTTTCGGTCCACATTTTCTCATACATTTCCTGTTTAAAAACGATGGTGATACAAGATAAAGTTATAAAAGACATTATGCATTCCAAATTAATTGCATCAGGATCGTGTTCGTTCAAATTATATTAAATTATTTCCCTCGATTTAAAAATCTTGCCTGTTATGGTTAAATGTAAATTGTTTGTTTGGGGAAGCAAGGTAGCACACGTTAAAAAACTATTGAAAGTTAAAAACTGGGTCATAATAAAGGGAGGACCAACCGAAAATTGATGTGCCCATTTGCTTCTCAAAGGAATATTATTTTCAAAAAATAAATCATCTATTTAAAAAATTTAAAAACGACCGTTATATAACCCGTGCAGAAATTTCGCCGTGGCCCCGACCGGGCCCCTACTCGTTCATATCGGGTCCTGATCTGGAAAGCGAGTCAGGGCCAGCCTCATCATGAAACACGTAGCCCCTGTGGAGCCATGTCTAGGGGCCTGATCGAACGCCCGATCTGCGCTCGGACTGGCCCCTATTAATTACCGGAGTCTAGCCACATAATTTAATTTTTTATTAGGAATTAAAATGCTGCAAAATAATTATTACCGCAATATTAAACGAAAAGCCAAATTAATAGAATTTACCTTTATTTTGAATAAAACTCTAAAATAATATGTAACATAATATGTAACATAATTCAAATTGTAGAATCGAAAATTTTGTATCTAGTACACATGTACAAAATTGAAAATTCTTGAAGGCCTCCTTTACCAGCATCTTTTTGACGACGGTGAACTTCATGACCATTTCTTTGCTAAAATATTTTTGTTCATCAGTTTCAGAGCTTTGCGAAGTACAGTATATTTATTGAAAGACGAGTTCAGAGAAGCCTTCTGCAACACGTAAAATTCAAAATATAACCTCAAAATTCCAACTTTTCATTTTACAAAAAAAAGCACTAAAGAGCGAAAAAAAAATATCAAATATTATAATATTTGTTAACTCAAATGAGAAAATCAAATATTCAGGTTAGAACCTGGATTCAATACAATACAAGACAATACAATGAAAAACACAATAAAATGAGTATTGAATTTACTTACTTTCGTTGCTTTCGTTTTCATCACGTCAATACGGAACGTTGCTGATTTCACGATGTTTAAGAACTCGCAGTGTGCTTCGCAATTTTGGCATTTATTATTAATATATAATCAATAAATTATACACTTGAACCCTCCCAGGACATTTGCAAAATAACTCCTCGAAGTAGAACAAAAATTAAGATTATGTTCGAGGTTATGTGACATCTAGCGCATATAACATAAGATGGCGCTGCAAAGAGGCTGCATGACGTCACAGTACATAGCCCGATCTGGTACGAGTCAGGGCCACAGAATTCTTTCTATCAGGATCAGATAGTACAAATCAGATCAGGCCCTAGTCGGTAATCGGTAATATATACGGCGATTTCTGCACGGAAACCTTGATACTCTTTAAAATATAGTTAAAACTTTTGCAAAAGTTTATAAATACCTGCTCATGGTTCTTATCTGGCATTCTGTGGCTATGTGCTTTGCAAACAAACACGTATTCACTAATTTTATAGTCAATATTTTTACATTCTCATTCATGAGACTGTATTGTATTCGTCCAAATTTTCGATCTCTGGTTTTTAACGGATCTTTATGTTCCGGCACTCCCAGAGTCCGAAAATCATAAAATTTTGTCGGTGTCTGTTTGTATGTCTGTCTGTATGTCTGTATGGTTACCTGAATGTTTTCGCCACGCTGACTTTTGAAGGATTCGTCCAATCGAGTCAGCCTTTGTTAAACTTTTTAAGGGTCTTAAAATGAAGGTTAAGTTCGTTAACCAGATATTTCCAACCAAAATTAAAAATTTTATAACATTTTCAAAATTTGAAAAAAAAATTTTTTTGCAGTTTCAGAAATTTTTGTGAAAGTTTCTTACAGATGGGTGAAAGAATTGAAAATTATCTCAATGAAATTTTTTATTTCGATGGAAATTAGAAAAGTTATATACTTTTCAAAATGTTGAAAACTTTCAAAAAGTAGAAAAATTAATTTTCTGGTAGATTGAAAAATTTTAATCAGAATTTTCACTAGTTTTCACATGGTTTTATTTTTCAAAAGCAATCTTCTGTATAGCCTAGCTGCTGAGCGCGAACAGCGAGTATCGCAATGAGAATGTAATCGTCAAGGCCGTAGGTGCTTTGAGAACCCTCTTCATAGTACCAGATCGAGGTACAGAAATAAATATAATGTACATTAGATATAATAGTATTGAACATAATGTAGAAAAGCTCACATTTTTGACAAAATCGAGTGCGAAGCACGAGATACGTTATAAGAATGTGTTCGTTAAAGCCGAAGGAGCTTCAACAAAAGAGAATTCACAACGATGAAATTACAGTTGTTCATGCTTTGACCTTTAATTTCAAAAGGTCTGTGTACAAATGTGTGGCAAATATAAAGACCGAGCGCGTAGCGCGAGGTAAATACGTTATCGAGCGCGAAGCGCGAGAAGCAACAGTCGCGCGCCCTAGGCGCGCTCAAACTTGCGAGCGAAGCGAGCCGCGCGCATAGCGCGCAATGAGTATGTGCCCGCGAAGCGGGCATATTTTTTTCATAACAGTTGAGCATTATGAAAAATAAAAAAAAAATTAAAATCTATTCAACGTTAAGTTGCTAATTTACAAATCTCGAATGGCGTCACACAATAAAAATTGTTATGTTCTTGGTTACAAATTCAAATTCTTATAATGATTAGCCTAGAAGTTAGCTTCTTCACCGAAGACTCCTTGTACAAATATATTGACCCTGCAGAGAGAAAGGCAAAGATAAAATAAAAAATCCTGCCAAGCGTATTGAATGGTTGGCACAAAATTTATGTTAATTAATTACTCAGTAATTAATTTTGATTTAAAATTTTATTTTCATTTTCAAATTTTTGTTCAACGACAGTCAAATGTTTTAAAATAAAAATGAGATCCAATAGATCATTTTCTTTACAGAATTTAATATTTAGTAGTTTCGTGGCAATCATTTAGTTTGGATGACGTTAAATTATATCTTCCTCTATAATTATTGGAGTACAAAAGTAAGCAAATTTTTGTCTACAAAAAATATTGCTGAAGGAAAATATAGATGCACATGATCATGCGCACTTCAGATTTAATTGATTTAAATATTCTCAAGATTATATAATATTTCGTTTAATAAATGCTGATGAAACTTTATTGAATTAAGAAACTGAATTATTTAGACAACACTGTATTGTGGAAAATATATGAAACCTCACATAACCCTAAGAAAATGTGATGAGGTCAGATCTTCAAACACTTTTGAATACTTGCACCTGAAAATTGTGTTCGAACCTCCTTGCTTTTCCTCAGTAATCGAAATTAATAGTTCTTGGGAGTCAATGAGAGTCGAAATAGCAGGAAGGAGATCGGCAGTTCGTGCCTGAAATATTAAATTGAGGCAGAATCCGTAACTTTTCAGCGGAGTATTATGAAACGCTATCGGGATGATGTAATACCTAAGTTGGGAAGGCTCCTTTCCAGTCACCCCCGCCTCATCCTTAACTTGCTTCTTCCACCTCTCTCATTTTCTCCTACTTGCATTCTATATTTCTCTATCTCTCTTTTAACATTGCTTCCAGGGTAGCAATCTTTTATTATTAGCGCAGGCTTTACCAGACAATGAAACGAAAGGAACGGAATATGATATTGTAGTACAGCGGCCGGGCGGAAAGGGAAGCTATTGTCGGTCTCTTTGAATTTTAAAGTCAGCGATCGATACAGCTCAGGGGATGCGCCTTTAGCCATACGTCCCCCTTTGCCTTACCCTTACACTGTTTATTTGGGACTCCGAATACGTGATCTGGCGTAGACCCCGTGTGAGACCAAGGCACGTTTTCTTGTCGGTAATTTCAATGCGGATTTCATGTCTGAAATCCGTAATCATTCTTAATTTTAAAAATCGGTAGCAAAAACTTTTGTCAGCTTAGCTTAGCTTGGCTTACTAGGTGGTTCAAATACATAAAGTCTTGTTCATTTTATAGCAGCCTTTTGCATTCCTTTTTAAAGTAATGTTATTTCAGTCATAACACGAGGCACGCGAAGAACTCAACGCTTTGAGCATTAGAAGATATGAGGGACGTGGTATAAAGGTAAGATATTTCATTTTTATCTATTGAATTTCCTAGAAAAATACCACTCCTCCGGTTTTCTGTCCTTCTCGTCGCCAAATATTATCGGAGAACTCGTCGATCTGCTGATCTAAAAAAGGGGAGAACGAGGATGATCGTGCTCAGCTAAGGAAAAGAATAAGTTCCATCAGTCAGAGGTTATGGCTTTCGGAAGCGTCTTCGAATCCTATTCTTGCGCAAGCCCGATAAGGGACTTTTTACGCGTGTATTTTTCCACACATGCACGCGTAACCGCGCGCCTCTCCCACACATCGCCTGGTCGTATCAACGGGAATAAAAGAAGTGGAATCGCAAAATCCTGTCTGGTGGAATCGGGTGGATATTCTCGACCTGAAATTCTATCATTTTGCACATTCTTCCATGGAATTTATAAATTAAATGTTGCACTAAGCGGAAAACTGCAGTGTGACCCAGTGAACATATTTTTCTTCGATCTACACTCAAGAGTTGTTGCTGAAAAGTGGAGTCACGAGGGGTGCTGACTGAGAAGGGGGTCGCGAGTTTATTTGCGTTTTGCCTGGCGGCTGAGCATACAGGCGTTCGAAAACCAAACCGGGGGCGAAATCGATTGGACCGAAACTTATCGCTCAACCCTGCGTAACCCCCTGACCTCTTCATTCTCGTTGGATCGCGAGCCCCCGGGCCAAGAACTAAAAAAGGGTAAATCGGAATAAAATTATTTATATGCGTCCAGGCTAAACTTCTTCAATCGAGAAAACTGGATTCTCTTAAGTTCGAAGAATGATAAATGTGAAGTAAGCTCAGTCTAGTGAAAAATAAAACGTGTTTTAATTAAACTTGGTCACAGAATCTGCAAGATTTTATGCTCCTGAATACTATCAATTGTTCTAAAAATCTTATTCTTAGTTTCAATTTAGTTTCAGTTTTCTTCTTTAGCAAAATTTCAGATTTGAATTAGCCGGGAAATAATTTAGGGGTTATTAGTTTCAGGCACACAGAGCTTTATTTCGATGTATCAACCCTTTACTCATCATACCTTCTACGTTCTCATCAACCTTCGGTTAGCATCTAACCCTTCTCCCTTTCTCAGTGCGAGAAGTAGTGGATAGGATCGAGAGAGTATATTAAACGACACTCAGAATTATAAATAACAAATTGCAATTTGATTCTCCCGCCGGCTTTCACACGGGGCGTCCCGTGCCGAGGGCGTAATTTATCATTAGAGCCGACAATTTGGTGACAAGCTCCATTCCGTTTTGAGCGGTGGAAGGGAAATGCCAAGTAGGAATGCTACCCTCCGGCTCTCGCGCTTATACGGAAAACGATTACGGAGGGACGCTGTCCACTCTCGATTCCAAATCCACTTCTGCTGGGATGGACAGATGCGAAGTAGATCCGTTGACACAGCCAAACTTGGCTTGACCCAATTAATTCAAAGGCGATAAATCTTTGCTCTTGATCAAAAGTGTCAACATAGTAAACAGCTCTGTATTGTTGTATTTTTATAATTCCAACAGTTGTTTAAATAATTTTATAGATATTATTCGATTATCAGTATAATTATCAGAGAAGGACTCAAACGTTTTTCTGGCGTAAATTGATTTATTTGTTAATATCTTCTTCGTTTTTCCACTCCTTCCTAGATATTAATTATAAATTAAGTATAAGTATAAGCTTTTTAAAAAAATCATGAATTTTCGATTAAAATCAAGAAGGACAAAAACCAAGAAAATGTCAATACTGGGATTACACTCATAAAAATCCACGGGGGAATATGAAGTTGATCTCTTGAGAGGGTTGAAACCCCCATAGAAGTGACTCCATTCCGGCCGCGATAAGCCGCCCCACCTCGCGATTCGGAGCGTCCCGTAACGACCATCGATAGCCCTTAATCGAATCATTCAGCGGACCCGCCACAATGCTGGAAAGTGATTTTTATTTTCGCCTGATTCTGATTTATCCTCGCATTGTGAATATAGGGAGACGATGGGAAAAACACGCACATGCCGCCTAGTGTCACTCACACGAGGTTTTTTTAAGCGAATGCGCGACCACGAGTATTGTACGCAGTGCCAGTGGTCTGACTTCCATATGGATGTGGGTGTGTTAACTGTCCCCTTGTGTGGGTGTAGAGGGGTCGTTCGGTTATCTTTCCGTTATGCGTTGGCAGGCATATGCCGTGCCCGTGCTTGAATGGGGGTTTCAGGGGAGATTTGATGACAAGGGAGAGGGAGAGGTCAGGAGGGGAGGTCATAATTTTCAGATTTATGTACAAATGTTTCTTTGGCCGCATTGCGCTTAGGGAAGATGCCTATCGTAAAGTTTCGCTGAATTGAAAAATGCTTTCCCACTCTTCGAGTGGAAGGGCGGTAGCCGAACGGCTTCTTTCGTTTATTCGGATAGGGATAATATAAGGGTGAGGGGGAGGACGTTCGTACCCCTGTTTGTATTACTATCCCACTTGCCCACCCCCGCGATCTATTATTATCTCGGGCAATATCACGGGCCTTATGTCTGCACTCTGAGAACTCTGCATCCACGCTATTTCGTACGTGTTACATAATTCAAACCCTTTCTAGGCGACCCTGCTGCGCATATCTCCCTTCAACGTCAACCAGCATGTGTACAGATATATATCTGCAAAGCGTTAACCTTACGTTACTTATACTTGAGTACCCTGCTGCGCGCCACACGACTCAAGTAGGTGCTTTCCTCGAGTTGAAATTTTCTACTTTTTCAAGTGCCCGGGTAAAAATATTTGCTCTCGATTTTGTCTTGAATGTCTTCAACATGTCTTCAAGACCATGATTTCTGGTTCTGTCTCACCAGCTAGACAATGGAGATATACAGACTTCTCCTGCATTTATGACTGTAGTTGTGCAAAAACAAGACTAGGTAGACTTTTCTTGAGACACGGAAGGATTATTTATGTCTTGGTTTTATTATTACTGGCAAGGCCTGCCATTTCCAGATCGGTTGGGACCAAGCAGTTGACATCTGCTAGGGATTACAATTTTACGACCAATAAAACTTGTAATTTCGTAATAACTGATTTTTAAATGAAAAATTCGGCCCCTCTGGTCTTAATAACTACAGGAATATACAATTATCTATAAAAAGATTAAAACTCTCATTTCCTACGAGTATCTAGTGAACTGTTGGAGATAGGAATAAATGGACAGCATTTTTAGATTCTCCTCCAAAGAACATAATTATTGCAGACGAACAAACTTATTAATACATCAAAAATAAATACCATGAAGATAAACAATATGAACATTCTGTAAAATTTAAAGCGGATTAGTGATGACACTTGGTCCTTGGAGGCCTTGGGAACCTAACGACTACTACACATTTTAGGTATAACCTCACCTAGTTTTTTGCCATTTTTGCTACACGCGCGTTATAGACAATGATAGTAGCATAAAAAACTCAAAATACAAATAAAAATGATCAAACATGATACAGCGATTCGCTTAAATTCTTTGGATTGTTTTGATATCTGTTCAATTAGCTTTGAATTCTTTGTTATTCTTTGTATTCTTTGAATTCTTTGACTTCCCGAATTCCGGTGTGATATACATATATGTCGTGGCCATTTCAAGGGTTTAGGCAGTCATTGCCATTTAGGCATTCACACTCTCTACTCTCTACTCTCTACACTCTACTGACTAGTCTCTGCTCTGTGCTCTCTACTCTCTACTCGCCACTCTCTACTCTCTACCCTCTACTCTCTACTCTCTACTCTCCGCTCTCTGCTCTGCCGGCGTTTAGAAGAACTTGAGACGCAATTATTACCTGGCGTCTAAATGCCTGGTTTATTTAGGCATTCAAAAGCATACTCAACCATTCTTCTAAACGCTGACGCGTGATGGGGAATTAGAAGAAGCCAACTAGTTATTTTTATTTTGAAAGTGAAAGTTCTTGTCATTCAATAGAACATATATGTTATTTATACCATGTTGCGAGTCGCTGAGTTTTAATTCGTGGTTGGAATTACGCCATCAGGTCTTGTTTTTTTCTAGCCTCAAAAACATAGTTTTTCGATATTTTTCATAGTCCAAAACATGCTATAAAAAACGTGACTCAGTTTTGAAATTTTAACCATGAATTAAGATTCAGCGGTACATAAAAATTGTTTAGTTTGGTCCGCTGCACCAACCACTCTGCGGGTCGGGAGCGGGGTGTACAAAGTTCAAGACCCTGATACCCCGCCAAAAAAAGTGGATGTTCCGGCTGATCAGACTAGTCAATTTTTATCGATTTTGTGTCTCTGAATCCAAATTCCAGGTCGGATTGATAAAATTACCTCTTTTTTTTCTAACCTCGAAAAACATATTTTTTTGTTGATTTTTTGTAATGTAAAACATGTCATTAAAACATAAGCACTTTTTATGCAATTCTGACCGAGGATTCAGATTCAAAAGTTCAAAGTACATAGAAATTGTCTATTTTGGTCCACTGGACTGAAAGATTTGCGGGACGGGGGGGGGGGGGGGCACGAAAAAATTACAAGACCCTAATATTTTGATGGAAAAAAAAAGTTTCGACGGATCAGACTAGTGATCTGTCAATCTCATATCACTAGTCTGGCCCGCCGAAAAATTTTTCCATTCTCATCATAATGAGAAGGTATTGGTTTTATGTGAAAAATGACTTTCGCGGATTCCATCAAATGTCAACGTTTTGAGACCCCCTGAGTCAGAAAAAATAGTTTTTACGTCGGTGTCTGTCTGTCGTTGTCGTCGTCGTCGTTGTCGTTGCCGTTGTCGTCGTCGTCGTTGTCGTTGCCGTTGTCGTCGTTGTAGTCCTTAAACACGATAACATTTGAAGGAATTATTTGATTGGATTGCCCCTTGGCACACTTCATAAGAGTGTGAAAAGAATGGACGAGTTCGTCAGCCAGCTATTTTGGAGAAAATTTCAAAAAGTTAGAGCATTTTTAAAATTTTCGTGACCATTTTTTTTTCGAAATTTGACATTTTTATTTACGGCTCTCCATAGCACATGAAAATTCGAACCATTAATCCTCATGATTTTTTTCGATAAAAGTAAAATTGTCAGAGCTATAGCATTTCCAAAATCCAAAAAAACAAACGAAAATTAACATTTTGAGCCAAACAACGCACGATATGGAAAAAAGACAGGTCAAGAAAAGTGTTTCTTTTTGCACGCCCTACAAGGTTGTCGTAACGACTTTTTGAATTTCCTTGAATAATTGAAAATTCACATTTTTATTGCACAAAAAATAATGAAAAATCCAAAAATTTAATTTTACGGTCAAACTATGCAAGTTACGACAAATGATGATTGAATGAAACTCGTGCACTCAAAAAAGATCTACAAATTTGTTATTGGTCACTTTTTGATAGGATGTGTAGTTTTTGTATTATTTGTAAAAATTACATTAACAGTGAAAGAATCAGCCCGATAAGTGGGCACATTCTCATCAAAACTTTGCTTATTTATTTTCTTTTTCATCTCGTGTGTGTTTTTTCAAAATATCTCATTGTTTTCATGTTCTCAATACTATTTCTAACCATTAAAACAATAAAATAACTATCATTAATGCTCACGGTACTTGACAATTTGTATTTTTACATTCTCATCCAGAGAAGGTATTAGATTTATGTAAGATTTTAAAATTTATCATATACATGTTCCAAAAAAGACTTGGATACTTTTTTTCTCCCCTTTGCGGGTAGTTGGAAAAAATCTTTCAAATTGTATGATTTATTAGAAAGATACGGAAATATACGCTTAAGTAATGGAATTTCCTTCTTCATTTGATATCAAATACAAATTTAGTCATTTTTATTTGAAGAACGTAGAACATAACATATATAGTCGATGCGAAGCGCGAAGATCAAATCTCGCGCCGCAAGCGCGCTCAAACTTTTGGGTTTCTATTATACGATGAACAGAAACGAGCGTGGAGCGCGAGGTTTACATGATTTTGAAAGCAAATATCGAGCGCGAAGCGTGAGTGTTTTGATGAGAATGTGTTCCTTACGGTCGATAGAACCTTAAGTAAGTTATTTCTTCTTTTTATGTAAAACTGACGTAATTAAACCAAAAGCAAGTCATAACGATGAAGTTTACTAAGAGAGTATGGGCCCGCGAAGCGCGCAATAGCGAGCACAAAGTGCGAAAACCTAGAGGAACCAAGCATAAAGCGTCAGGCAAATGTGTCCGAGCGCGAAGCGCGAGATCCATCAGATGCGCGCCCTACGGGCGCTCAAACTTACGAGCGAAGCGAGCCGCACGCAATGCGCGCGATGAGAATGTGCCCGCGAAGCTGGCAGATTTTTTTGATTAAAGTGGTAGGGTCTTGAACTCTGTATAGCCTCCCGCTCCCCTCCCCGCAAAGCTTTCCGTCCAGTGGACCAAAATAGACCATTTCCATGTACTTTGAACAGTTGAATCTGAATCCTCGGTCGGAATTGCATAACCCGTGCAGAAATTTTGATTGGGTCCTAGTGGGGTTCTCGCCAGTTTGCGATAGTTCTAGAGTGGTCCTGGTATGGAAAACTGACAAGGACCCTACAAGGTGCGTCACGCTTGCACTTGCAAACGGCCCCAGTAGGGCAAACTCATCAGGCCCTTGTTTGGTTTTCTCAGATTTACCCTAGGTTAATTTTTCTTTCCCCCAATTTCGAATTGAAATTAAATCTTTATTTCCGAAAAGTACTCTGTTAATACAGACCTAGTACTGGTTGAATCAATAATCCAAGCAAGGCTAGGTACTGACCTGCAGTACTGGGCCAGCACTGAAGTTCAGTACTCTAACGATATACTCTAACGATATGACAAAAAGGTATTTAAAAAATAAATATTAATTGATTGCGAATATTTTGACTTTGTAAAGTAATGGTCCTGTGTAGAGTGAATACATATATTACAATTTTTAATATTTTATTACAAATAAAATTTCTAACGCTACGGGTTATCGAACCTAGATCTATACCTGAATCTATCGTCTAGCAGTCGCGAGTCTTAACCATTGCGCTAACCCTACGAGTTGAAACTCGATGAAAAAGCCATCCTCATAAGCTACAGCTAAAAATGTTAAAACACCAAATTTTAAACTCTTTTTTTCTAATCAAATATTTGTTATTATACGACGATATGTGAATGTGAAATATATGAACTGTTAACAGGAATATCAATAGAATAATTTTTAAATAAATAATTTAAATCGATTACAATTTTTCTTCGTGTAATATTTCATTTTTTGGTAATTTAGACTACTTTACATCTTTCTGCAATGACAGGAAATGTAATTTTTTATGAACATTTCAAATTTTTAACGATGGAACTTAGAAATTTGATTGTGAACTTTGACAATTATTTAATGACAAATTTGTTTTAACTTTCATGTAAGGTTTGGTTATTAGGTGGTTTAGACCATTTTACAATGTTTAAGATTGGCATGAAATGTAATGTTTTCTGAACATTTACAATTTTACATAAAGATGGAACTTAGAATTTTTTCTTAAAAAAAAGAAACAGGAAAAAAGTTGTTTTCGCGACAGTTGTATTTATCGTTTTTAGAAATTTTAGAACATATGAACCATATTTTTAAACGTATTTCAAAACTTCTTTCAGTACTGGGTGAATGGCCAATTATCTGTACTGGTGACCAGTACTGGGCCAGTACTACGCCAGTGGGGAACTCTGGCTAATATCCGACTTTTTCTCCTGGGCGACTGCGGTTTTGAAGACGTCTTTTCCCGTTTTCCTTCTCTTAGATATTCACTAATTCAATAAATGTTTAGATTATACAATCTCTGTTTCTGAATTCGGCATTGCCAAGTATTCCTGAAGACTTTCCGACTTAGGCTGTTACTCTCGGGTCGTTATGTGCCCTCAAGACACACGAGGGTTTCGCCGGCCTGCCGTTGTGATTTCGTCGTGCCCTGTGGCCCCGGTGGGACCTTGCGATTTACGATTTTCCTTGTACAAGTTACGATTTGCAATAGTAAAATTTAAGAAACGCAAGGAAACAGGAGTGTTCAGAGTTCAAATGACAATGTTGAATGATCAATTCAGCCATTGACCAAAAAATGAAGAATTCCCTTGCAGAAATGGCTATATGTTTTCACTATTATCGATCTGGGCCTGATCGCGCTGGGTACGGTGTGACCTGGATAGAGGTAATTTCATGGCCCTGAGTTTAATCCTCTTTTAAATTTTCTAAGCTTTCATAGAGAGTGAAGTGCATGGAGAGAAAAGGGTAAAGCGTGTATCAAGATACAGGCGTCATATTTATTCTGCCGTCCTGATGAAGAAACTGTGAAACTTCATTTGAAACGAACCGAGATATTCAATAAAACGCGTTTTCATCTGTGCTGTTTAACGTATGCAAGTTTTTGAAAAAAGTACTGTTTTCGGGTAAATCGGACATGCTATATTCATTAAAACAGAACAAAAAGCAGCGCATTCAAATTATTTGTATAGAAAACTGTAGCTCTGCTAGATAATAATGCACAAAGTCGCCTAAAATCCTTATTATTAAACTCATCTGCGCAGATGTGCTGCACTGTTAGAAATGTTTGCAATTTTAGTATACACGGGCAAATGAAATTTCCTATTCGTTTACTAAATTCATTAGACTTTGTAATTTTAGTATACTTACGTATACTAAATTTCTTTTATGAAGTTATATGTATACTAGATTTATTAAGCGTACAGTAAGCTTCTTTCACGTATATGGATTTTATAGTTTCTGTATACTAAATTTCATATGCATGTTTACTATATTCAGCCGCGCAAGCGCATTTCAATTTACGCGAGTCGGGCAGCGTGACCGGTGGCAGGCTCGATGCTGATGCATTTGTTTGAGTTCTCTGTAATGCTAAAAGGTTCGGCTTCTTTCTGCGAGGATCTGCGAAGTATTCTCTTTGAAAGTCAATTTATTAACGTAAATGTAGCTTAATGATATGATTATTTGAAAATTAAAACTACGTTCTTCGATTTCATGTTTCATCTGATCATGTTTACAGACGATGAAGATGGAACCCACGCGAAACGGAACGCATATACTAAATTTAGTATATGCGTTTACTAAATTTCGTATAGATGTATACTGAATTTAGTATGCGCGTATACTAAATTTCATGTACATGCATACTAAATTCATTTTATGCATATACTAAATTTACTGTACGCTGGTATACTCATGTTGTGCATTCTTGCTTTCATTGCATGTATACTAAATCTAGTACAGATTTTTCTAAAGCCGGGTTTACACTAAGCGAGCATCGTTCGCGAACGTTCGCAAACGTTTGCGAATGCTTGCGAGCATTCATCAACAGGCGACGAGCTTCCCGTTCACACTGCCCGAGCCGAGCACAGCCGAGCAGTTGTTCGCGAGCATTCGTCCGTGTTCCGACAAAAGTGCACGAACATGGCACCCACATTATCAAAGCTGCCAATGAAAAAAACTAATTTTCAACCAAAGAAATGAAATTATAACCAAAAAGATTAATTTTTTACCAAAAAAGAATCTTTTTTAACCAAATACGTGAATTTTACATACAATTTACATTATAATTTTAGAATTTTCAGTTGTAATTCACATTGTAATGCACCTAAAATTTAAATTAAGAGGCAGCAATCGAAACCAAACCTTCTTCATAAATTCTTCAAAACTCTCAATTAATATACAAAAATAATAAGTATTACTGCAATATAATTTTAAGTAAAGGCTAAATTGAACAATGCTCAAGAAATACGCAAGGGTCATGGTTTATAACCCAAGCTACGATAAAGACTTCCCAAGCATAATATTTTTTAAATTTATGATGGTAATACTTATGGTCAGATTGCCAAAGCTCTGCCTTCTTTTCAAACATGCCAATTATTTCCAGGCACTTTTCGTTGTCCCACTCCATGTTTTAGAATAAAAACAATGAACTCGATGCACTCCGAAAAATGCTGTGCGTGCTCCTGTGGAAGTATCGTTTACACCGGACGAGCAACGAACTCTGAATCCCTTTGATGGTTCGTCGATTTACCGACAAGCGGCCGAACACGGACGAGCACGAACGAACGTTCGCGAACAGCGTTCGCGAACACTGTTCGGTACGGGCAAGCGTTTACACCGAGCGAGCATCTGTTCGAGAACGTTCGCGAACAGCGTTCGCGAACGATGCTCGCTTGGTGTAAACCCGGCTTAACAGTGTGCCGAATACAGGAATCAGCCTCCAAGAACCTCCGAGTTTTCTGCTGGAGAAACTTAACAACTACAAATTTTCCAAAAATTGATGAAAAAATAAAATTATAATGTAATTACTAATTTATTATTATATTACAATTAATTGTTCTCTCATTATTTCAGATAATTAATATTAATTATATTACTGATAAACTATAATTATTTTTGCGTGACAAATAAAAAATGCAGATGTGCTATTGAAAAGAAGGATCAGTGGCGCAAAGTTACCCGTGCAGAAATTTCGATCTGGCCCCGATCGGGGCCAGATCGCGGATGAAACACACGCCCAGACCGGGGCCAGGTCGGGATTCCCGATCGGTACCCGATCAGTCTCATTATAATCCATTTTATGAATTTCGCGAATAAAGAGCAAATCATAAATTTTAAACTATTATTTATTTAAAACCAAAATATCATACATTTGATTTAAGTAAACTCAAAACTATTGCATGGTCTTCTTCTTTCGACGGCCACCCCAATCTTTGGAATTTCCAATAATGGTTTCATTTTTGCTTAGAGCCTCCTACTCCGTGATTTGAAATTTAGCACAAATAACAGCTGGAAATATATATAATGACATCAGTATTTTATGTTAAAATTAAAGTTGTACGGGCACGTCAAGAACAGGTTTCAGAAAAAAATGTTTAATTATACTTTTAAGAAACGTACGATTATTTTAGATGGTATAAATTGCCAGGAGAAGGTTTGCTTTTTGTGAAAAAATGTTAAATAACCTGAAATATAAAAAGCGAATGTTCAACAAAATAGCTGAATTTTTCACCAAGACAGGTGATTTTTATTTGAAAATTTAAATTTTCCATTTTTGATTAGCAATTTATCCTTTATAATTTGAAAATTCAACTATTTGTTAGAAAATTCATGAGAGGAAAATTCATCTTTTCGACATAAAAATTCAAAAATTTTGTTGAAAATAAATGTTTTTTTGTTGCTTAAAATTTCTTTTTTATTGAATTCAACTGGTTGAAAATTCATTCTTATTTCATGAAAATTAGTTTTCTAAACTGTAATTTTGAAGATTCATATATATAGTTGAGTATTAGACTTTTTGGCTTAAAAATTTAACTATACATACTTTATTAAAATTTCATCTAGTTTCTTAAAGTTGAAAGTTGAACTACTTAGTTCAAAATTTTATTATTTGGTTGACGAACCGTCTTTTTTTAAAAAATTGAACTATTTTGTTCAAAAATCAATTTTTGTTGGTTGAAAAATGATTTTTTTTCAATTGAAAATGTAACTATTTCATTTCTGGTTAAAAATGAAGTTTATGAGTTCAAAACTCGCCCTTTTTGTAGTGAATTAATGTCCCTGGCTGAAAATTCATCTACTTTCTGATAAATTTGTCTTTTTAGGTTGAATTGAACTGTTTTTGATTTAAAATGAACACCTTTTTTGACTGAAAATAGAAATTGCTTGGTCAAAAGTTGAAGTTTAAATTTAAGCTTGTTCATAAAAATGAAACAATGTGGTAGAAAATGACATTTTTGTTGAACATTCATCTTTTTGTTATAAATTTAATAATTTAGTTAAAAATACATATTTTTGGATTGAAAATCCAACTAATTAGTTGAAAGTTGAACTAATGTTTCAAATATTCACTATTTTAAAAAGATCCACCTCTTTGGTTGAAAGTTAAACTTTTTTGTTGAAAATTTGTGTTTCTTTTTGTTGTCAAAAGTTAATTTCTTACCTGAAAATTCAACTATTCCATTTTTGGTCAAAAAATATCTTTCTTCAGTTGCAAATTCGATTATTTGGTTTGAAATTCATCTTTCTTGATGGACAAGTTATCTATTTGTTTAAAGATTCAACTTTTCGGGTTGAAAATTCAACTGTCTTCAGAAAATAAGCCTTTTTGCTTGAAAACTGAACTATTTTGTTAAAAAACTAATATCTTAAAAATTCGCTATTTTTGCTTAAAAGTTTAACTATTTCATGGTTAATGCTACTGTTTGGTTGAAAATAATTTGTTTTCGTTGAAAAATGATTTGTTTCCCTTAAAAATTCATCTTTTTGGGTTGAAAATTCAACTATTTTGTTGATAAACAATACATTTTGATTTCAAATCATATGAATCTAAAGTGTTTCATCTTCAATTAAATATGCGGTATTTACAAAAACAATCAAAAGATGAAAAAATAATTTAGATTAATAATAATTAAACTAGTCCCAAGAAATAAAAATAAAAACAGTTCATGCCAGCAATTATAGGACGAAAGTTGAAGAGAGTTCTAAAATGTTCAAATTTGACAAACGCCCGACGTGCTCTCAGAACAGTTACGTGTCAACGGAATAAAAAAAACAAAATAAA
The DNA here is from genome assembly GCA_932178445.1 of Andricus quercusramuli. Classification (NCBI taxonomy): domain Eukaryota; kingdom Metazoa; phylum Arthropoda; class Insecta; order Hymenoptera; family Cynipidae; genus Andricus; species Andricus quercusramuli. Next base: position 47,750 of record CAKNXH010056817.1, read on the forward strand.
AAGTATTAAGTAAATTACCTTGCTCTTACTCCTTGGCCCAAACGTAATCCACAAGACAGGACAGGAGAATGAATACTGTTGCTAAACTTCCCATTTCACATCGGGGAAAAAGAGATATAACCATACTTCTCGAGTTTCGAACCCATACTCCAAATTTTGTGGCTCGTCCAAATTCATAAATTGAACTGATTGACCAATATTAAGTTCCAGATCACTTACATTACCATCTTCAATCATTTGATTTACATTTATTTAGGAAAGTCAAGTTAATTGATGGTTAGTTTATTTGATGACTGACTGATCAATTCACTGCACTATCAAAAAACAATACCCTACACTAATTCTGTGAGCGCATGAAGATGGCCTTATAGTAGGAAATCGGTCTGGCCCGGTCTGGCGCAAGTATGGGCCACAGAGTTCTAACGATCAGGGCCAGATCGGGAATCCCGATCAGGGTCAGATCGGTATTATGTATGAAATCGGGCGATTTCTGCACGGGTACCCTCGAATCCAGGTGAAGAAACTTAACATTCACTTGTGCTATTCGATTTCAGGAAATCGGACTGCAGAAAGACCGAGGATATTATTTTCTTTCTATGTACTGTGAGTTCCTTCCGTGCAATTTAAAATAAGAAATTTTGTTTTATTGATGTAGGTACTTTTTACTCCAACGCTATGACCTTTTCGCCCCGCGTGTGGTGCAAGAAGTACCATTAGACAGCGTTTCGTAATATATATATATATATATATATATATATATATATATAATGTATATAACATAATAGATGGAATCCATTTACATTTATTATGAGTATAATTTGGAACTGTAATGTCTTCCATACATTTTAAGGCAAAAACCAAGGCAATACCTAATTTCGTTTGGACACAGTGTTATGAAAAGTAAATTTTGGCACCTTTGACCATGCACTTCCCTACCTCGCTCTTTACACACAATAAACATTTGTTTAGATTTTATAACATTTATATCAGTTTCAAAGTTTTCTAGATCATGGTCCGATCGGGCATCCCAATCGAGTTGCCAGGTTCGGCCGCGACCGAGACCTGATTAGGCATCCCAATCGGGTTGCCAGATCTGGCCTAGATCCGGGCGTGCGTTTCATCACGGATTTAGCACCTGACAGATTTTCCGATATGGGTCAAAGTCACCCATATCTTTCTGCAAACAAAATTTCTGCACTGGTTGAACTTAAATTTAATCCTTCGTCTACAGACAAAGGCTTTGAAGGCAAAAACGATTTTTCGGACTGGAATATCTTGTCTACGGAAAAAGATTTTTATTTACAAAGTTTTCAACAGTTATCACTAAAAACAATTGGATCATGTATTAGATGCTTCAAAAAGTAAAGCAGAATTTTATCAGTTTTTTTTAGAGGCAGAAACAGTTCAAAAAGTGACACTAGACTTAAAAGACCCTGTTTGTAAGCCTTCTAATATATGTTTTAATCAGCTCTGTGCATCTGAAAACAAGATGGTGATCCCTTCTAAGTTAATTAGTTCCTCACTTTTAAATGGAAATGATATACTAGTGAAATCTCCAATAATACTATTTTCTCACCTTACAGAATATTTAAAACTTTTACCTTAGGGAAACATAAAACATGATCCCTCAAACATCCACCCAACAGAGGCGTGTGAATGGTTGAGTGTATCAAGATTAGAACACTACTATTCGAGTCATTTGCTTAAACGGACCGTTATCTCTCGGACTAATCAGCATTGTCTCCTTAAAGCTTAGATCCGGGGAGCCTCAGTTCTCGCTTTCAGTTGTCCCTGTGGAAAACAATTTAGTTCAATCAGCGTTTCTAGGCGAATCTTCGTCATTTAATTGAACCGCTGTCCTTTTTGGACATAAACTCAGGTTATCTGAGCCTTCGTATCTCGGCAAGCTTCATCCGACTGTGCGTCCTAAGTATTTTCAGCAGTATATATGCCGTATGGAACGCCTAGAACTTTCCGGGAGTCTCATTTCCTGTCTGCGGGGGTCCCGCAGGGGATACATAATTAGCTGGTTCGCTTGTTCTGTGCAAGAGGTGAGGGGACAAGAGAAGTCGGGGTGGAGTTTGCTCGCAGTTATCTCACTGGTACCTCGACTTGGATGTTTCTTATTGATTCGTTAAGATTATCATGAGAAAGAAGCAGTACCACGAAGAAAGAAGAACGTTCAAGGGGAAAGAGTCTCCTGTGATTCGTCTCATTACCATCTCCATCCAGTCATTTCATTTCTTAATTCTGCTGGATAAGTTCGGAAAGTTCATAATACAATAGTTACTGAACATCAATCTCTCCTAACTTTTAGATTTTACGTCTCCGATTTATTTTCTCAGTTCTCTAATCCTTCGAGGCAATACAAAAAGCTCTTAATTATATTTCTCAAACTTCATCTGCAAAATAATTCATTATTTGCATCGTTGAATTTCCTATGTTTTCCAATGTTTTAGAAGCTTTGAAATTTCTAAAGCAAAATTTAGTAAACATCTAAATTTTTAAAGGAGAAAACTAAAAGGTGGAAATCGAAAATCATTATTGAGTGTTTGTATAACAGGCCTGGTTGAAAGGCAAATAATTGCTGATTTGCTGAAGCGTCAATCGGCCTAAGAAATCCACAGTAGTGACAGGAAAATAGTGGAAGTAGCACCGGTATGATTGTAGAATGCAACAAAGACCACCTGCAGGCAAGAGGGTAAACCGGTATGATATGCATCTTGGTCTCCCACGTATCGGTCGACTTCTCTCGAGATGCCGTCTCTTCTTCTTCTTCTTTCTTTCTCTCTCCCTCACTTACCCCTCCACTTTCTTGACTAATAGACCTTTGGCAGCAGTCATGACACAATCGTACACAGACTACCGTTACTAACTTCATATCAATTCGAGAAGGCGGCTCTCGTCGTGCCTTCCGTAACGAGTCGTGATAAATGACTCGAGCTGAGCGACGATTGAGATTAATTTCGCGTCCTCCGTCCGCGAATGTTCTACCAAATCGTTCGTTCCATATCTCAAATCTGTTGGGGTCACGTAACCAGAAGGGGGAATTATCAAAGGGAGAGGGTAAAATTTAATTTCATCAAAGCTTTCGAAATTCTGAAACATTTGTTAAAGCACTTCAACGGATAAGAAGAGGTTGTGCAAAGTTTCTTCCTTCGCTACATTAATTTTTATACTAATGAACGTCTAAATTTTCATTCCGAGTAATAATTTTTTACCTAAAATTATTTATATTGGTCTCGTGCAATATTTATTAACATTGCGTAATTAATTTTCAATTAATTGAACAAATGGAATTTGTTTGAATGATTTTTTTTTAATTCGTTTTTTTTCTAAAAATTATTACTATTGATCAATTGCAATATTTATTAACAATAATTTCTTGATTTTTAATTATTGAAACAAATGGAATTTGTTTAAATAATTTTCTTTTGAAATTTTTTTCCATTATAGTTTATTATTATTTCGTTAGTGGAATGTTTATCAACATTTGTTAATTAATTTGCACAGTTCTTAACAAATTCCATTTGTTTAAACAATCATTTTTCCACAAAATTTGCAAATTTTTCTTTATAGTTTCAACAATTAAGTCTTAATTCTTAACAGGAACCTATAATATTTTAATAAGTTTTGAAACGTATTCGAAAAATATTTCTCCTAAGAGAAATAATCGACACTTTCGAGTACACCTGTGGGCTTATCATTAGCAGAAATCCTTGCACCTGTGTATAATTTCATACCTGTCCTCCCCGTTTATAAACGGATCTTTCCATTTTATTTTGAATTTTTTTTATTGCATTTGGTTAAAGAGTATAGGAGAGAGTATGGAAAATTGATATTTCTGGGTTTAAGGGTAGTTTTCAGGGGCTCGTGGGGATGTGTTACGGGCACCAAACCCATATGTCCGATACATGAAACTCTTCGCTGGATAATTCTCTACAAGTCTCTATACTTTCCCGTCACATTTTTTCAAACTCTAAAAAATTATTCCAAAAACTGAAAAAAGGGATTTTTCCACATAAGTTTTACGTGGGAAACTTCAAGTCAAAATCGGCAGCAGTTAAAATAAAAAAAATCTGCCCGCTTCGCGGGCACATGCTCATCGCGCGCTTCGCGCGCAGCTCGCTTCGCTCGCAAGTTTGAGCGCG
>CAKNXH010056817.1:51910-63807 GCA_932178445.1 Andricus quercusramuli
TGTTCATTTTCGTTTGTTTTTTGGAATTTTGAAAATGCTATAACTCTTGTAATTTTTTTTTTATCTGAAAAGGTCATTAGGATATTTTTTTTCTCTTTTTGCTTACTACTAACAACCGTCCATAGAATTTCCAAATCTTCAAAAAAAGTGTTCTCAAAAATTTTCAAAATGTGCTCACTTTTTGAATTTTCATCCGAAATAGCTGGTTAACGAACTTGTTCTTTCTTTTTAGGCCCTAAAAAAGTGTGCCAGAGCACAACCCAATCGGATTATTTTTTCGAAAGTTATCGTGCCTACAGACAGACAGACAGACAGCCAGACAGACAGACAGACAGACTGACAGACACCTTGGTAAAAACCTTTTTTTCTGGCTCAGGGGGTCTCAAAACGTGGAGATTTGATGAAAACCGATCAAGTCAAATTTTACATAAAACCAATACCTTCTCATTAGAATGAGAATGTAATAAGAATAATAATGGCGTAATTTCGGTAATGGGTATACATTTTTATTTCGAGTTCCCTTCTCTGCGGAAATACTTTTACTATCAACTCATTATTTTCACTCATTTTATAAATTTTAGTTTTTTTTAAAAATTTTAATGGATATCCCCCCACGTATTTTCCATAAGAAAAAATACATTTTTGTAAATCTGATGTAAAAAATAAAATGTTAATTATATATTAATAATAATGAAAATAATAATACCTCAGGAACTTGATATTGAAACAAAAATCATGAAGTATACAATTCTTTGTTTGTAGTGTTTTTTATCATGTAATTCGAAAACTTATTTGTCAAATATCGTTGACGTTCACGTCAGTTTAGTGAAGAGATTCCTCAAGAGAATGAAACCGATTTGGGTTGAAATTACAGACTAGTTCGACAATTTCTTATTCAATTTTTTTTGTCCGCAACCTCCAAATTTGGTTGTCTTTCGCAAGTCGAAAATCTGATTTATATTCTTTTCTGACTACTTGGAACGATAGAATTCGATAACTTAAGGCTCAAATGGAAACTTTAGTTTCGGTTGTGTAAGAAAATTAACATTTTTAGGAAGAATCGTTTTTTTTTTTTGCTTACAGATATGTACTTTGTTAGTGCTATAATATCGAGAAACTGACCGATTCACATAGTCGCAAACCAATTCAGTTTAAAAAATCTTAATCTGCAAATGACAGATACGCAATTCACGGAGTCGCCTTTTTAATGGGATTTTGGTTCTTGGGTGTAGCTTCTAAATATTCAAAGTAGGGCCTGTAGGTTCAAACGGAGTTAAAGGAGGCTCGAATGTTTCATTGTCTAGGAGTAAAAACCTCAAAGTATGGGCTATAGGTTTAAATAGCGTCAAAGCAAGTTCTAATGAAGAGCTGCAGGTTCAAAGTAGGGTCTAAATTTCGACTCGGGAATGCTCCAAACTTATTTATTTGTTTCTTAATAATTTCAATCATCATAGAATTTACCGTTAGTCTTCTTAATTTTATAAATCTTCCAGACTTATGCTCATTACAGGTTCTATACATTCACTGGTATAAGTTATTAAGTTTCCAGAAGTTTGAACTGTGTTAATTATAAAGACTATATTATATGTATATTACTGCATTAGGCAGATGTTCAACCAAGAGGATAAATTTGTCCCTAAAATCACACTTACTGCCTCTCTTCCTCTAACCAATTTTACTGTTAAAGGGAGAGAGATGGCACACTGTGACGTCAGACAAAAGGGGACGAATTACTGCGGGCCTAGTCAACGCCAAGTAGACGCCGATTTAAACAGGGTTGCAGGTATATTTCCGCACAAATTTGTAGGATGGAGAGAGGGAGAGAGAGTTTACATCTATTTAGACTATTCAGATTTTAAAGTCCACTTAAGCAAAATTTTCTAAGGACTGAAGGAAAATTTTCACCCCGAGCTCAGGTTTACAAATGGTAAAAAGTACTTTTTCTCGTTAATGTGCTAGTGGCAGTAGTCAACATTGCCTAACGAAAATTTTCCTTAACTTTCCTAAAAGTATTAAATTTTTCGGGTTAAGGAAATTCGTTGTAAACCGTGTAATTAACATTTTATTCTGAATGTGTCTTGAATAGCAAGTAAAACTGTTTAAATCGATGGTCTTTTCAGTACGAGTAGACACCGCCTTTTTAACTAAATAATTTATTGTATATTCTAATTAAAAACAAGAAATTTCCTATTTTTTTCTTACTATTCTTAATTTTATACAAAAAGTGTTCTAATTATTCAAATTATAGAAAAAATTATTATAATACACTCTTTATTTACGGAGTGTGTTTTTTCAGACAATCAAGATGCAATGGCATTATTTGTATTAACAACGCTGATAACACTTACACAGATGCAGGATAGCAAGAAACAAAAAGAAAAAAGAGCGAATGAGGGTGAATCTGTTCCAGTGAACCAGAAAAATAACAAATTTTTTTCTCAAGAAATACAAGGTTTCATCCTGGATGCTCAGGTATAAAAATTACTTACACATATATTAATTTTCGACTTTGTCATCGTAGTGAATTTTTAACCTATTGTTCTGAAAATATTTGACCTAATACATGATATTAATTGTTTTGCAGAATGCCTCAGATATAGATACAGTTTTAAAGGACAAGCGAAATAAACTTTAAGAAAATGGACTTCGATTGCAGCCTGTCATTGTATTTGTGGGGCCAATTAAAATATATATGGTTGTAGACTAAAAATGATACCGCGCTACATCACCTGTGGAAGCTGTGAATGTAGCTTTCAAATAACAGATGAATATATAATAATAAAACAGCATTTATAATTTTACTTTTCAAATATAGTAAAATAAAATAATATAATAAGCTTTTCGACCTAGCGTTAAGAACTATCAAAAAATGCCACACTTCATATTTGAAGCAATCAGAATTATTATGTAGTATAGTTCTAGAACATAGTAATACAAGAATCTGAATTTTAAGAATAACTGCATTTCATTTTCAACTTAAATTAAGTAAGTCAATTAATTTCAACCATAAATTGGTCTTAAATACCGTGTCTCTGTCTGAAATATATAGTAATACAATGAATGAATGTAGGTATGTTAACTTTCGAATGATTTTCAGTCGCGCGATCTGAAATTCATTTGTACTGGCGGAAATGCGTGCGCGAACTGCGATGCGCGAACACTTAGGAAAACTGTTGAGTAACGCGTGGATCTCGGTAAGTTGGATATCTGTATATTTAAGTCGTTTGTGAAACGTTTGCACTTAAACAACACAAAAGTGTTTTGAAAATTGTTGGCATCCAGCAATTAAAAAAAGCCAGTGTTCATCGATGCCTGATTAAATCTATGTATTGGACATGTGCGTCGTTTGTGGACAGTTTTTTATGAGTTAAATCTGAGACAAATTCCAAGGAATACATTGTCATAGAGGTAAAGAAAAGTTCAAGATTTTACGGGGCAAAAATTTCCTTACACTATTGTTATCATTTTTATAGTATTTCATAAGTATTATGTGTTATAAACTCCAAAAATATTCAGTGAGGTTTAACGGAACGTCAACAATATTTTTGTCTTAAATTAACATAAAAATTTCATTTCACGTACATAAAGCGGTTGACTTTCATTTAAGCCAGTAACTGGACGTCATATTTCAATCATCATTTGACTTTCAACCGGCGAATGATCCTTTTGGTTACATCTGATGATCTGAAAGTTAACTTACTTTTTTGACTGAAATTCAGATTCTTGTATTACTGTGTAACTATTCAATACAGTACTTGAAAGTATTTAGGAAATGTATATCTATTAGTTGGATCTAGTTTCATTTACCATTTATCATAGTAGGAAATATATTTTTACTATGGTTCTCGCAGGTGTCCGGCAAGAGCACACTAAACAGTTTGAAGTAGCAGAATTTACCATGTGGCATAGGGCATAAGGCTACTCTGCACGGCAGTGGCGTAACTTCGTTTAAAAAATTTGTGTTCAGGTTTGTGGGGGCCCTAGGGCCGGTTACGATGTGGGGGCCCTTAAGCCGATGAAAAAGCTTGCGGGGCCTGTGTTCCCGGAACACATGGAACACCGGTAGTTACGCCACTGCTGCACGGCATGCGCAGGTACCTACAGTAGTTATACTTGCTACTTGACAAAGGTCAAGTTTACTATGTGACCAAGTACAATTAGCTCTTAACTCAGTTAGCGTAACTTAGCACAATTAACCAACCATTTTTTTCCGTGTGTGTTACACACAAACAACCACATATTCTAGTGCGTATGAAGAATGTAGTAAACGGATTAAGTTAGTCATTTAAAAATAGTGGAATCGTGTCAATCAGAGCAGCAATTATGTTTTAAAAGAAGAAAGATCGAGGTAATGCTCACCAAGGTTCATCCAGGCTTAAAGTGCCCATTAGTACCCTGGTAGATCTCATTACTCTCTTGGCTTGGACTGGCGGCAACTGCCATATCGCGAATATGCATATAGGCTCTATCGGGGCATGTAGCACGTAGCTGGAGTCACTAATTATTCGCGTGTAGAGCCGAGACTGATGCGGAGAAGGCGTACAGGTAATGAAACCAGTAACGTATTAACACCGTGTAGTTTTACTCATATATATATATATATATATGTGTGTGTGTGTGTGTGTACTGTATGGGGTGCAAGCGTACGCAAATGGGTACGCATGTACGGTTACTCGCGAACGTGGTTAGCGCGAGCGCCGCGACGTTCGGCGTAATATTCAACTAATTACAAATTTAATAACCTTTGGTTCGTTGTCGGTTATCCACGGCGTCTAAGCGAACCGATTCTCTTCTCTTCGAGAGATTTTGGAGATCCCGCCAGGAGAGTAAAGAGAGAATGGAAGAACAGAGAGAGATAGAGTGAGGGGTTGGGGGTTGGGTGCACAGGGAGGTTGGGAAAGAGAAACCTAGGGACGAACCAAGATATTCATCGGTGGCCTTAATCGACTCGTATAACCAATTAAAATTTAATTATTGCTCCGAAATTTAGTTGTCGCGACAATCTGACGTACGGATACTGTCTTGACTGGGACCAGAGACTCGAAAGAACTTCTCTAGTTACTTTCATCATATTCTAATTACATCCATTTACAAGTGACTGAAATCTGAAGTTCAGCATATTAGTTTCCTTCAATGCTTCTGAATATATAAAGAGCCATTTCCACGATACTACATATTTCATGTTAAATAATTTTTTCAATAGGGACTTTTTCGACGTGTGCATGCTTTCAGTGCGAGTCATAGATGAGCGCGCACGAGCCGACGACGAGTAATGAAGAAATACACGAGTTGTAAGAAGTCCCCTACCCTTTGGTGAATACGATATTTTTTATAAAAATTGGAAAAATGTTTGAGACTTTATTTTTACTTGAATATGAATTTAGTAAATGTTAGAAATTGTAAAAATATTTGATAATTACGGAATTTTGTAAGAATTTATGAACTATCAAACATTTGGACAATTTTTGTAATTTTGAAAATTTATGGAAATTTAGATTATCCAAAAATGTTTACAATATTCTGAAATGTTCTCTTATTTGACCGGTCATTAATGGTAGCATGCCGTAAATTACAAAAAAAATTCCACCATCTGCAACAATAATTTCCTCACAGTTTTTATACTGAGAAAAAGATCTGTTTCAATCAAATGTATTATGTTTGAATAAAACATGTTCTTTCTTTGTTATACAGTCAAACATACATATGTTTGATTCAAACAAATTTTTTGGTTGACCATATATTTCTGATTTAAGTATATTTTTTGTTTGAATGGAAGAGACTTCTTGTTCAAGTTAAACATTTTTTTCTGTTAAATTAATGGCAGATTTTGTTCTATTTACATAAATTTTCAATATTATTCAAAGAAGGAATTTGTTGCTTTTAATCAAATTATTTGCTTGTTTCAATATCAAACATTTTGTTAAAGCGGGTATTTCGAAAATGTGTGCTGTATTATTATTCATATTGCATGTGTATATTGCATTTATTTATTTAATAAAACCTTAAATCGTTTTCATGGGGTTAACAATATAGCAAGAAAATGACTTATCTTCAAAATTGTTGATCAAATCGCTGGGTGGGTCCCAAGTATCGAGCAATTTTCGCAATACAAACAATTCCATTCATCTTACAGACGTCTGAAGTTACGCGAAAATAAAACTGGCGACGGCCTGGAGTTGGTGGAAAACCAACCCTTTTCCAGCTCGCCCAATGAAACTTCCAAATTTTCGTGGCTTCGCTTAGGATATTTCTTACCGCTTACACATTCCGAGCAAACACGCCCGAAACTAATGCGGATGAATGGAGAAGTATTATTTGTTTGAATCATATACATACGTTCTTTAATTTAAGTATAAGACGTTTAAGAAAAATTTTTGTTTGACCTGATGAAATTGTTTATTTGAATCAAACAAATCGTTTTCTCAGTGTACGGTGTGGCGGTCTATTATCGCTGAATGCGTGCTCATAGATGCATAATGTTTCATACTTGGCATATGACGTCATTTTTTACTCTCTAGGGAGTGAAAACTGAACAGTACTTTTTCACGCCTCAAAGTTTTCAACTAACAAGTACATTTTCAATCCCGACCGCGGAGTCACATTCGCCTTAACACAGGCAAGAGCCTCATCGGTGATGATCGTTACATGTTTGGTAGTGTTTATGATTTGCTGTCATGTGTGATTGCACCATTCGTCTGCGCCTCGAAGCACTCATCTACGCTTTCATGCTTTCATGCGTCTACGTTTTCGTGAGTCTATGACTCATTTTACTCGAAGAAATAAGAATTTGATATTTTGCACGGTTTGAAACATTTCCAAATTTTTATTCAAAATACAGAACTATGGCTATAGAGTGGAGGTACGTGTAGTTTAAAATGTTGAAACTTCTTGTGTGAAATAAATCAAGAGTTCGGATTGTTCAGGCTAGAATTCTAACTCTTATATTCAAGTATTTTATACAAAAAGTATTAAGATTAGACATTCGTTTGCTCCATAGACATACTTTTATTTCAAAAAGGAGTCCAACTATAAAGATGGGGGAACACCTACTATCTGTTTCAAAAATCCTGGCCCCTCTACAAATCATTGACTAACTCTATAAAAAAATCGCTTAAAAAGGAAAAACATCTTGTTAATCTTCATTTTATTACGAATAAGTGCAATATCATTTGATCGCGATGCGTCCGTAACTTTTGATGCAAATTTGCAGTGTAGGTGAAAAAACGTGGTTAAAAGCACCTTTCATAACTTGGTCAACCTTTGACCGTTGTATTTCGTGGAAAAATGCATAAATTCTTTTGAAAAAAATCAAGTAGTTACCTTGAAGTTTTATTTATGAGTACATTTTCAAAAAATTCGAAAATATTTATAAAGCGAAGTATGCTAATTCTGCTCCTAATCAAGCTAGAAGGCTCTACTGAGGATTGAAATTTTCAAAAAAAATCAAGAAATTCGATGGTGGGGTTTTAAAAACAGTTATTTATACCAATAACGCGCGCGTTTGAGGAGGATATGTATAATACTAATAATGGAATGGAAGCTTCTAATGTGTCCCCTAAGGGTTTACATTTTTCTTGTATCTCTTTCCTATTCCTTTATACACCCCCCATACACATACTTGGTGGTGGGAGGGGGACCTACAGTTTAAGGTGGGTTCCGAACCACCAAGAGCAACAGCCTTAAGTACTTGGAGAACCTTTTTCTCTAGAGGTACCGGTCCCACGACTCTCCGGAGATGAACAACTCCCTTGCTAGGCAAGTGGTCACCGCATGGGCCACCGAGGCTCTTCCAAAGTGCGAGGCGGGAATCGAACCCGCAAGCCGACGGAGTGGGTCCAAAGCCTACGCCTTAACCCCCACGACCATCGTGCCACTTATAATAATAATAATAATGTGTCTAGTGAAAATTGGTCGTTATAATTTATTACTTGAATAAAAGTTTAATTCTTCTGGAAATGGGGTTTCTAATCGACCTGAAAATTTCAGTCGAATGTGGTGCCATCAAGAGGCACTCAAGCATGCCACGCTCTCTCAATTTAAAATAGTGAAATTTCACAATTTGCCAGTGAAATTTCACTAACTGAATTAGCGAGAAGTCGGTCAATACGAATTAGTGAAAATATTCTACTAAATAAATTAGTAAAATTCCACTAAGAGAATAGTGCTTTCCAGAGGTGAAGTGTCCTCTATTCAATAGTGGATATTCAAAATGATCTTTTAGCAATTTTTATTTTGTACCTATGTATCAATGTATCATAAGTACTAAACTGGCAGATTTTATAGACAGAAGATAATTTCACCTTAGGTGCTCTCTTAAAATGAACCAGTGAAATGTCACTGATTTCCAGTGAAATTTCACTGGGCAAAACAGCCAAAAGTGTGTCACTGAGAATCAGGGAGAATTCACTGGTTCATTCATTGGAGTTCGGGCACTGGTTTAACCAGTGAGGTTCACTGGTTTCTCAGTGTCAGTAGTCATCTGGTCGTACGTCTTGTCGTCTGTCAGCTATTTAGGTATGACACTTATCATTCATCACTATTGTGGTAAGAGTTATACATTTTTTTTTAAACCGCACTTTACTCTCACAACAATAAGTGAAGGCTGGGCTGCAATATATAATGGGATATAATACGTTGCGCCTAATTGAGGGAAGGCCCGTCGTTATGTTAACGTGTCGCGTCGCTCAAAGTCAAACCCAAGTAGCCAGGCGCCTTCCCACTTTCAAGCGAAAAATATTATATCCCCTGCTCATTGCAGCCAGGCGCCAAATATTTATAAAACAAACACTGGTAAACAATAAGGTTCGTTTTCAGTCGAAAAATGCCAAGACCTTACCGGCGATGCGCGTGTACCAGAAGACTACAGGTTCATGTCTTACCCGCGTGGAGCGCTATATCACTGGTTTAATCTATCATTTGGCGTCACTGGTATAATCAGTAGCGCTATTTTAGTTGAGTTACTTACTGGTTGACCCAGTCAGAGTGGAAAAATCACTGGTTTACCAGTTATAATTCAAAATACTGATTCAAACAGTGACATTTTCACTGGTTCAGTTGAAGGGAGTGCTCATTTTTGTTCAAACTCCTCTAACTACAATTTCTTGACTATGATTCGTCGAAACATTACAAAGCATGTAAAACCTAATTTCATCCATACCGTTTGAGAAACGCTTCAAGAGACTAGGTTTACTTCTTACATAAAAAACGTACTCGTATTTCTAAAGAGTCAAAGATCAAATGAAAATCAAAAACATGGCGAGCTAAGGCAAACTTTTAATCCCATGTCTCGCTGTATTGCATAAAGAAGGCAGCTTTTTCAACATCAACGAATTTTTAAACCAGAATCGTTAAGATTTTTGGTCTTGATGTTGTGGTAGTACCCAGACGGGTGGTTTACTCTAGGGGAGGAAAATGGTGAACAAACACTACGCCCGAAGGCAAAAACAGCGGAAACGATTTCCTTCTCCAATGAGAGTTTCACGCGTAAGTTTATCTCGCAAAATTTGAAGTCGTCGCTCGAGGTGAAGAGAGTTATTTGAAAGAAGGCTAAGGACTCGAATTAAAAAAAAAAAACCTTCAGAGGCGATTAGAATTTCATCCGAGTCCCTTCCTTTCTTTGTGGCTCTCCTGTCCCTTTTCTTGCAGATTATTCTCGGGGGTATACTTTTTTCCGCTGTTTGTGGCGGGCATGGGGGCTCTTCGCACCTCGAATCGAACCCTGGACCATTAAGTAAGAAGTTAATATCATTAAACATAATATTGGGCGCATCTGGGAGCCGCAGAGCACTTACCGCTGCCTCCCATTTCCCCCTCTCGATTTTCGTAACCATTCGGGGTCGCACCACGTTCTCCCACCCCTCAATGAGCTACCCACCCTCTTTCTCCCTCTTTCCCCTTCTCGCGCTTTAATTTTTTAATGAGAAAATGCTTTCAAAGAGCCAGAGAGAAATACAGTGTCTACGAGCTATAAGTTACGGTCGCGTTAAAGAGAATGGAAGCCTCCACCTCTTCTACGTCTTGCGTTTTCTCTCCTCCGGGAAAATGGCTACCGAAACGTGTCACGTCCCATTATCTCAGAACGTATCGCTATTCAGAATCACCACTCTGCTGCTGATATTTATGTGGTTTATTACTATTTTTTCGAAGGACAAATACTTCTGAACAAGCTGTTTTCTCTAATATCCTGGACGAATGTAGGTACGAATGTAAATTGCTTCTTAAAAAAAAAAAGAATTGCGTCAGTGCAGTCCAACTAGTCACAAATCATGATTTGCGAAACAAACTTTTCACATGTCAAGTAGTTGAATACTTTAAGAATTGTAATTGACATGATGGCATTCCTTTGTATTCTTTTATATTCTTTGTTCGCACCATAGAAAAAACTGGGGATACGAAATGTTGCAAGTAATCGTTCAAGCATGGTAATCGTCAGCTGTTTACTCCGAATTCTGGTAAACTTTCTGTGGTCGCAGCGGAGTACGCCAGAGATATCTGCGATTCACCACGGAAAATTTAACTCAGTTTGGAATTCATACCTCGCATTTACCCTGATTTGCCGATTACCTGCAACATTTCGCACTCTCAAGTTTGTCTGTGTCTACCTTACGCCAGGAACTTGCGCTCATATCAGTTGCAAGTTAAAGATTATATTTGAGGCCTCGGACGCATTTGTCTGACACTTTAAGCTCAGTTCCTCTAGGTTTTCCCACTTCGTGTGCTCGTTATTGCGCGCTTAGCGGGCTATTAGTAAGTTTCATCGTTATGGCCTGATTTTCGTTTAATCATGTCAGTTTTACATAAAAAGAAGAACTAATTTACTTAAGGTTCTACCGACCTTAAGCAACACATTCTCATCAAGACACTCGCGCTTCGCGCTCGATGTTTCGTTTAAAAATTATGTAAACCTCGCGCTCCACGCTCATTTCTGTTGATCGTATAGTAGAAACTCAAAACTTTGAGCGCGCTCGCGGCACGAAATTTGGTCGTCGCGCTTCGCAACGACCATATGTTACCATCTATGTCCTTAGATAAAAATGACTTTTGTATTTTATTCAAAATGAGGAAGGAAATTCCTTTACTTCAGCGTATATTTTTCGTATCTTTCTAATAAATCCTACTCTCGGAATGATTTTTTCCAACTATCAGAAAAGGGGAGAAAAAAAGTATCTAAGTCATTTTTGGAACATATATATGATAAATTTTTAAATGATTATTGAAAAGTGGACATTGAAATTTTGTTTGGTTCTCTTTCTTCTTTATTCCCGCCCTAAGTTTATTTTGGAGACTAAAAGGTTATGGTCAGTATTGCAATCAGAGTCCATCATGACTCTTGTATCTTTTACTATTTCTCTTAGCCTTTCATCCGTAATAACGAAGTCAATTGTACTGTGGATATTTTCTTTTCGCCAGGTAGACATGCGGATCATTTTATGTCTAAACCAAGCATTTGTAATAAATATGCCCTTTTCTAAGAACAAGCTGACTAATTTTTCCCTGTTACAATTTTTTCTTCTTGGATCCCCAGACTTACTAAGCACCCTTTCTGTATCTGTACCCTGACGTTGGACAACGACCCATCCGTTTACATCTTCTAGCAGAATGATTCTTTCACCTTGATCGCAAGAACTTATTGTATCATTTAAAGTGTCCCAGAAGGCGTCTTTGACATCTCTTGATCCTTAATCTTTGAGATGCTGTCTTGCTTCTTGATTCATAATCGAATCGACTACAATGTGACTCGCTATCTACTCCTGACCATATTTTAAAACCGCCTTTCAACACCCTGTTTTCTATGTTTCCACTTTCGCAACCCTTTTCCTTTGTCTCTGATACACATAGAATATCTAGTTTTTTTATGTGCGTAGTTTCTCGTAATACTCTTACCATAAGATTACGGG
>CAKNXH010056817.1:63907-81110 GCA_932178445.1 Andricus quercusramuli
CCCCCAAGGAATGGAAACCGAGAGAGTCGCAATTGTTTGATGTTTAATGCTGAGAAGGTCACCAACCTTCAGCAGCGTTGAATTAGAAAGTTCCTATTTTCCGATCTGCCAGTTCCCGACCTACCTCTAGGTAAGGGACCAAAGAGCCTTTTTTTTCTTTGTTTGGATTTGCCTTATCTTGCATAGTTTGATCGTCAAATTAAAATTTTTTGATTTTTTATTATTTTTCGTGCAATAAACATGTGAGTTTTCGATTTTATCAAGAAAATTCAGAAAGTCGTTATGATACTCTTGAAGAACGTGCAAAAAGAAACATTTCTCTCTTCTTGACATTTTTTAGTATCGTGCGTTGTTGGCTGAAAATGTTAATTTTCGTTTCTTGTTTTGGATTTTGAAAATGCTGTAACTCTGTAAATTTTCAATTTATCGAAAAATGTCAATCGAAATAAATTGTTTGAATTTTTGAGAACTATGGATAGCCGTCCATAGAATTCCTTAATGTTGAGAAAAATGGTCTAAAATTTTTGAAAATGCTCTAACCTTTTGAATTTTCATCCGAAATAGCTGGTTAACGAACTCGACAGACACCGACGTAAAAACCATTTTTTCTGACTCAGGGGGTCTCAAAACGTCGGCATTTAATGAAATCCACGAAAGCCATTTTTCACATAAAATCAATACCTTCTCATTATGATGAGAATGTAATAATTCATTATTTTTTGTGCGATCAAAATTTGAATTTTCGATTTTTACAAGGAAATTCGAAAAGTTGTCATGATATTCTTGTAGGGCTTTCAGAATGTAACGTTTTTCGTCTCCTGACTTTTTTTCATATTGTGCTTTGTTTCGCTCAAAATGTAAATTTTTGTTTTTTTTGGGGGGATTTTGAAAATGCCATAACTCTGACAATTTTTATTTTATCGAAAAAAGTCGTGGGGATAAATTGTTTGAATTTTTGAGTACTATGGATAGCCGTCCGTGGAATTTCTAAATTTGGAAAAAATGGTCTAAAAATTTTTGAAAATATATTAACTTTTTGAGTTTTCATCGAAAATAGCTGGTTAACGAACTCGATCTCTCTTTTGGTCCCAAAACCTGTGTGCGAAAGCACAATCCAATCCGATTAGTCTTTCGAAAGTTATCCGATATACAGACGACGACGGCAACGACAACGACGACAACGACAGACAGACAGACAGACACCGACGTAAAAACCATTTTTTCTGACTCAGGGGGTCCCAAAACGTCGACATTTAATGAAATCCACGAAAGTCATTTTTCACATAAAATCAATACCTTCTCATTATGATGAGAATGTAATAATTCATTATTTTTGGTGCGATCAAAATTTGAATTTTCGATTTTTACAAGGAAATTCGAAAAGTTGTCATGATATTCTTGTAGGGCTTTCAAAATGTAACGTTTTTCGTCTCCTGACTTTTTTTCATATTGTGCTTTGTTTCGCTCAAAATGTAAATTTTTGTTTTTTTTGGGGGATTTTGAAAATGCCATAACTCTGACAATTTTTATTTTATCGAAAAAAGTCATGGGGATAAATTGTTTGAATTTTTGAGTACTATGGATAGCCGTCCGTGGAATTTCTAAATTTGGAAAAAAATGGTCTACAAATTTTTGAAAATGTATTAACTTCTTGAGTTTTCATCGAAAATAGCTGGTTAACGAACTCGATCTCTCTTTTTGGTCCCAAAACCTGTGTGCGAAAGCACAATCCAATCCGATGAGTCTTTCGAAAGTTATCCGATATACAGACGACGACGACAACGACGACAACGACAGACAGACAGACACCGACGTAAAAACCATTTTTTCTGACTCAGGGGGTCTCAAAACGTCGACATTTAATGAAATCCACGAATTTCATTTTTCACATAAAATCAATACCTTCTCATTATGATGAGAATGTAAAAAACTAGGAGTAAATTATATTGCAGGTAACTTTGTATTTTTACCTGCTGGTATAGGTAACCGTGTAGAAATTTTGCTATGGCCCAGACCGGGCCCAGATCAGGACAAATCTGGCCCAGATCTGGAAAACGGACCTGGGCCCGATCGCTGATAAAACAGACGGCCCGATCGGAGCCAGATCTGGCGCACGATCTGGCCACCCGATCGGTACCCGACCTGGCCCCGACCAATTTCCCGTTAAGAGCCATTTTTGAAATTTGTAATTTCTTATGATTCTGTTTACAATAATTTCGAAAAGAATCAGCATTCTGAATTGTGGAAGAGGGAATTTTTTTAAAAATAATTCTAATTTTGATTGGAAACGGCTAATTCACGAGAAGAATTAAAATTTTTATTTTTATAATTATATTTTGTTTTATTCCTTCATATTTTTCGTAATTTTTTAGTAGTAATTAATTTCTTTGCGAAATATTTCATAATATTTGTAAAATTATTGAAACCTTTGTGAAATCATTTAAATCTTTGTGCACTCTTTGAAATCTATCTGAAAATTTTGTGAAATAACTTAAATCTTTTAAATATATCCGAAATCTTTGCGAAATATTTGAAATCTTTGAAATTCTCAAAAAATCATTGGAATCTTTGCGAAAAATTTGAAATATATTAGAAATATCTGATAATATTGGTAAAATTATTGACATTTTTGTCAATTGTTTAGGAAATCATTTAAATCTTTGTGCACTCTTTGAAATCTATCTGAATTTTGTATGAAATATTTCTAATCTATCCGAAATCTTTGCGAAATATTTGAAATCTTTGAACTCCTTAGAAAATCATTGAAATCTTTGGAAATCTTTGCCAAAAATTTGAAATATATTTGAAATATCTGATAATATTGGTAAAATTATTGACATTTTTGTCAATTGTTTGGGAAATCATTTAAATGTTTGTGCACGCTTTGAAATCTATCTGAATTTTGTATGAAATATTTTTAATCTATCCGAAATCTTTGCAAAATATTTGAAATCTTTGAACTCCTTAGAAAATCATTAAAATCTTTGGAGATCTTTGCGAAATATTTGAAATATATTTGAAATATCTGATAATATTGCAGAAAAAGAAATTGGCGAAATTAGCTAAAATCTGATTCTAAAGCGCAATTTATTATAAGACTTCGAAAAATAATTCTCAATTAATTTGAGCGTTGCCAAAGATGAAAATATTCGTCAATATCTTTCTTCAAGAGTGACTATACAAATGTTAGAATATTTTAGCTTCGTTACAAAGTTTATTTGATTTCAAACATATATCAAATTTGAGAGTTCGTTATTTATAATAAAAAATAATATTTTATGATGTATCTTATTATTTGTTTATAATATATATAGATATAATAATTATATTTATTATATAGTCGCATTACGTTGTAAAACAGCAATATAAAAAAATTAGATCTTCATCACTACATTTTAATAAAAGTGTTTGAATATCCGGGGCTAATACAAAATAGCAAAACAAAAAAAATAACAAAACCGCAAATTAACGAGGAAAATGCCGAAAATATAACTTAACGAATTATAAAACTGAAGGAATCATAAAATAAATGAATTGTGAAATTCCCATGAATATTTCAATTCCTGAAATTTAAATTTGCCGAAAATAATTAATAATTGATTAATTAATGATTAATTAAATTGTTTTATTTATAATTTAATAATTTATTAATTGGATTTGTATAATTCCTTGATTGCACAATCCGGCAATTTTATAATTTGGTCTCGAAGTCGGTCAATTTTAGTTTCGGATATTTTTATTTTCGGGATTTTATTTATTGTCAATTAAGAATCTTGTTGTTATTTGAAATATTTGAAATTTCATAATCCGATAATGTATATTTTCGACAATTTTTTCATAAATTTGTGTATTCGTTATTTATTTTTTAATTATTTTTTATAAGTTCCGTATATCCATGCAATTTTTTTGGTTTGAATTATGTCAATTATGCCGCTTTTCCTACATTAAACAAAATAATAAGTAAGTACATAAGTATCATTTACTACATGACTCTATATTATATGAAGGAAAAATTATTTTGAATTGTTTTTCATGTTTATTTTGTAACTTTTATACTTTTTTGCTACGGTATTGCATGGTTTTGTAGAACAAAGTTACTACTAGCGCCGCCGACGGCCGTTTTCAACTCTCATGACACATTTTTCACATTGGGCAGTACAGTAGAAGCACCCCCCTGCTTCGAAGTGCGACAACCTATCCTCAATATTTCTAGGTTATGTTGCGATCCACTTTTGCAAGAATAATAAAGTCAAATTTTTTCATACGGATGTCGTAAAAAATATCGTCTGCACCATGGAAGAAAGGCAATTTCAATCGTTTGATTACTGTACTGTGAGAAATTTTGGGAATTTTTTCTAAACTTTGTAAGGAAGTTTTCCCGAAGAGGGTGAGGGAAAATCGAATTTCCGAAAATTTTCAAAATTGTTCTGTAAATTTGTTATTTTCCGGAAAACAACTAAATGTTTTGATTTAACCCATGTCTCTAGAAGTCTATTGCCCAGGTTGATCTAGAAGTGGGTCAAAATCTATGGGGCAGCCGAATAGTTTTGTTTAAATTAATTCGTTTCATCAATTATTTATCTTTATACGCTATTTCTATTTTAGATTATTTCTAAGCAGCTTTGTATTTTTAGCATTTGAAGAGCGCAATAGTTCAGCCATAAGAATTGCTCAATTAAGGTTTTATAGGTCGACACAAGTCTAGGCAATTCGAGACTGGAACATTCGAGAAGCATTAGAAAAATACAGACAATGAAGGCAATAGAGCTCCCAAGTATCTCTGGCGGGGCGCACGTGGCGCCGCCTGATGGATTTTTTTTAAAACGAGCGGGTGAGTTAAACTCAAAGCCTATGTACAGCTGTATGTAAACACGCGATAAATAAAGAAGAAATAATAGATAAAATACATAATAAAACATGGTAATTATAATTCAAAGTGGCTTCCAAGCAGTAAAACTTGAAATTTTTTGGAAAGAAAGTATTTCGAAAGGTATAGGATTGGTAAAAAGTTCTCATGTTAGCAACCCTTCTACAAAAAAATGATTGGATCCGATTGCGAACGATTGAACAAAAATTTCAATCGTTCCCAATTGTGTTTCTTAATCGGGTCGCACCGATTCGGAACGATTGAGGCCGGCTATCGTTGCCTATCGTTCTCAATCGGGACTCGAGATAAACTAAATCTGCCATTATGTTGATGGCAGCACATTGATCTCGCGGGAATTATTTGAAAATGTGTATTCACTTTGTTTACATCTCTGTAAAAGATAACTTTTAAAAAGATGTAAAATTGTTGAATAATTCCCTCGCGATCAAGGAGCAGCCATCAACATATTTTGAAATAACTTATTTTGTAGTAATTTTCATTAGATTATCATATTATTTGTCATTAACATGTTAATTTGTTTAATCTGGTTGCGGCTTATTTTTTTTTGTTTTGATACCTAAGTATAATAATTAAACAGGTTATTAGAAGTTATTTTTCAAATAAATTAACAATATTATTTTATTTTCATTTTGAAATTTAGGTTGCAAATTATATAAAAAAAAACCCTTCATCGGTGTAACGGGGTACCCGGGTATCCACCTCCCTTTTTTCAATTTTTTTAATTCTTAAGAAGAGAACTAACGTGCGTTAGCTGCTTGCCAAATATTTCTGTAGCACAGAACATCCCAAGTCATATTTCCCACCCCGTAATAATAATTTTAAAAAACCCCTAAGACCAGTCCTACCACCTTTACCTGAACAAATCCGAAGACCTTCTACAGAAAACACTCAAAAAATTACAAAATTTGAAATAAGCACCCAAATCACCTTCAGAAAACCCCAACTTATATTTCCAACCCCATGATAATATTAAACAACCCCCTAAGACCACCACTACTACTTTTACCTTAGCAAATCCCAAAAGCCTCTACGTAAAACACTCAAATAATTAATTTTTTTTAATAATTACCCCAGTCAACTTCAGAAACCCACAAGTTATATTCTCCACCCTATGATAATATTGAAAAAACCCCTAACACCACCACTTCCACTTTTGCCTTCATAAATCCGAAGAGCATCCACGTAAAACACTCAACGAATTTCAAAATTTTAAATAATCACACAAGTTACCTTCAGAAAACTTCGAACTATATTTCCAACCCCATTATAATATTCAATAACCCCCTAAGACCACCCCTTCCACTTTTAATTCGATAAATCCTAAATGTCTCCAAATAAAGCACTAAAAAAATATTTGAAAAATTGAAATAATCATCCAAGTCACCTTCAGAAAACCAAAAACTACATTTCCAACCCCATAATAATATTTAACAGCCCCCTAAGACCACCAACACTTTTACCTGAACAAATCCGGAGACCCTCCACGTGAAAGACTCAAAAAATTCAAAAGATCACTGAATCCAGGTTCAAAAAACACCAAATTATATTGTCAACTGCACGCGTTTTTAGTTGGTCTTTAGGGTTAGGTTTCCGATCGACGTCTCTATGCACTCACCCGATTGAGAACGATTCAAACGCTTGTCCCGATTGAAAACGATTGAGAACGATGAACAAAATTTTGTCTCTATTAATACCAATTCAAAACGATTCACCTGTTAATCGGTCTCAATCGGGTCTAATCATTTTTTTCTAGAAGGGAAAGTGGTCGAGCAAATCGACGGCAGTTTTCGCAGTATTTGTGGAGTTGTTTTGCAAGAAACTCCAGGAGCGGAAAGTTCGAAAAACAGGAATAATTTTTATAATGTTACGATCGAGGTCAGTAAAATTATATATTCACAATTATACTTAACCTAAAAAATTGAATCATTTTAGCAAGAGAAATTAAATTAGGATTTCGTCACTCTACGTGGGCATCGAAATTGCCTATCTCTCTATCTTAAGTATGAAAATGATTATATTTGTTCAATTGTAATAACAGGGTAGTCTTTTTAATTGCAGAAGAAAATTCCCGTTTTTTCCCCGGTTCACAAACATTTTTCACGATCAATGAAATTAAAAAGTTCGAATTCTAAAACTATTTTCCCATTTGAATGGATGAAAAATGAACTGCAAATTTAAGCCCACAAAGTGGAACTCTTAAATTTTAAACTTGTAAAATTGAAGTTTAACAGTTTTTAGTTAAAAAATGTTGTATTCAAATGCTCAATAACTTACACGTATAAAAATGAATAGTATTATACTAACACTTTTAAATTGAACAATTTTAAATTGACTGCATTTATAAACTAAAAAATTTAGAATTTTTAACTATTATCAATTGTAGTGTTCAAAGATTCAGATTCAGTTCCAAACATAAAAATCCATGTTATCTATTTCAATGCTCCAAATTAAAGAATCAATTAATGAATTTTAATATTATGAGATTTATAGTTTTAAAAAAAAACTAAAGTTAAAGTTTTATGTTTTTAAATTAAGTTACATTTTAATTAAGTTTTTAAATTTGATTTTACTTTTTTTAACCTAAAGTTTTACCAATTTTAAACTAGAAACACTGAAACTTGAACGATTAAATTTTTGTAAAGCGAACATTTTTAAAATGAGAAGTTAAATTATTATCATATTTTAAAGAGTTTAGAATACCTTAAAAAGCTTTAAAATTTCTTCCAAAATCTTGAAAAATCTGCATGTTGCTAGAAATTTTTTCATAACTTCTACATGGTGTAAGGAAGTATCTACGCGTACCGAAAAATCCAGCTATAGGTATCGAAATTACGGTACAAATAGCCTCTTTTCTAGCTCCCCTTATTTGTACCGAAAAAAAAATCTGGCTACTTGTGCCGAAATTTCGATACACGTAGCCACGGCTATCTTTTAGAATGATTAGAATTTCTCCTAAAATTGTTAGAAAATAATGCAAAATTATAGCTCTTAAAATAATCTTTGAAAATAAAAAATAATTTTTATTTTTCATAGCAATGTTAAGAAAATGTTTTCATTCTCTTGAAGCCTTTCACAATTCTTAAAAAACTTTCAAATTTTTTGTTCGAAATCTACAAAACTCTGCATTTTGTATTGAACTAGGCCATGGCTATTTGCACCGAAAATTCAGTACGAATAGTCAGATTTTGTCGGAACACACACTGCGTTTAAGTTATTTGAAATCATTTCAATTTTTAAATTAATTTTGAATCTTGTTAAAACCTCTAAATATCTCTAAAAATTATACTCGAATTGTTCTACAAATGATAAGAGTTCAGTTGTTATTAATACATCAAAATTCAACAATGTCAATTACAAATTAATCATTTTTTTAAATAGAACAATTAAAATCGTCACATTCAAAGTTTAAAAGCTATTTGAAACTTTCACGATTCAAGGCTTTCTATTTAGAACCATTCAGTTTCAAATTATTTACTTTTAAATATTTGGCTTGAAATTAGATTTCTTAAATGAACAGTCTATTAAATTCTCAATATTAAATATTAATATCTCAATATTAAACAGCAAATTCTTCTTGAACCGGTTTTTTGGGCTGAAACCCCTACAATATTTACATTGTTCTCCATGGTAATTGCACAACACGGCACAACGACTCACCCCTTCGTTCAAAAATTTCGCCGACTGATGGCGCTGCCAACATACTTGAATACTCTATAGGCTCTCTCTCTCTCTAAGGTACCTAAGGTACAGAGGTACTTGCGCTTAGGTACGAGTTCAGTACACCGCATGACACTTACCCCTGGCAACGCCTGTCATCGTACAATAGTAAATGTTAGTGTTAATTGTTAATTTTTGTGCATTTATCAACATCCAGTAACACTTCCACATCTATGTTTGGTAGTTTTTTACTGAATAATTTTTCCTGTTCTCTTTACGATTCAGTGAAGCCGAGCAATAGCTCGAAAGTACTTTCTTCTTTTTTTTTAGTAAAAAATAAAAAAGTTATACAAGTCTTTATGTGTCAATATTTTTGTTTTTGGGGACGCGCGGCACCATAGACATGGGGTTCTCTCGGAGGTGGTTGCCGAATTAAAAGAAATAAATGCGATAAAATTAGGCTGTTTTTTTTTCTCTCCTCTAAAATTCGAGTTTTGACACTTACGCCCTCTTGCCCCGGGACTCTTCAAATGCATTTACTTGATTCCTATTTCTCAGGTTGAAAAAAATTCTTGCACAGGAGTACTTTTTATTTGAATCAGACATATAGAGGAGCCATGTATGGTTTATACCTCAGATATTGTACGCTCCTTTCATAGCTCATATCTTCAAATGGGTTGGTTTTTCGATGAAAATGTATAGAACTTAAGTTGTAGACGGAAGATTCTGTATAATTTCAGTTTTGTACACTTTTATCCAGAAACGACCCCATTTCAAGATATGATCTACGAAAGGAGAGTACGAACCGCGCGGTAGAACTCACCCCCTATTCCCAGAGTGGATATTTATGTACAAGTTGTCTGCAAAAATTCATTATTTATCGAGGCACCCTTTCGAAAATAATTGTCGAAAACCATTTTTTGGGTGCGTCTTCCACGATGTAAGGGTATTATAGCACTTTTCATCCAGGGTCAAAATTATTTTTTATCAACTTCTTATGCCTTGAGGAATATGCATGCCAAATGGTTAATATTTATTAGTATTTTTTTAAGTTATTTTAAGTTACTCAAGTTTTTAATCGATTTTTGGGAATTTTTGAAAAAAATTGGATTTTCAAATTAGCGAACAGGGCTTTTTTTAAACTTTTTCCTACACATATTTAGCAACTAAATGCAAAAGGTTTTATTAAAATCGGCGAATTGCCGCCTGGTTCTGATCTTTCACATTTTTAACGTCTAACATGACTCCTCTGATATATCTTTTTTGGATCTAAAGAAATTAATTCTCTGTATCTTTTTATTTCAAATAAATATTTCCTTGACTCAAAAGGTATAAATTTGTTGAAATCTGATTATTCCTTTAAATAAAAATTTGTTTCAATAAGGTCGAATCTTTGCATTGATCAGGAGGTATATGAATCAATTAATTTGTCCATACTTAAATCAAGTCTTCAGGTTTATTAAAAACAAAGATACAATTATTTATTCCAAAAGAATAATAAGGGACCATTCACAAAATACGTGACACATTTTTCCCGGAACTTTAACCTCTGTCCCCTGCGTGATGCTTTTTCCATTGCATTTAACACGAAGAATTATACTTTGAAAGACCCTTCTTAAATGTATCACGTGTTTTGTGAATGATCCCTAATTAAGTTAAAAACATATTTATTTAATGCAAAGAGTTCATGCATTCATAACAATAAAGCCTTTTTTTAGATGAATAAAATATTGTGTTTACAAAAATATTTATTTCTTTAGTTGAAAGAAACGTTTCGGTCCTATTGTCACTCCCAACTGAACCATGGCCTCCATCCGAGAGAGGCCTATTGTGGGTGGCACTGTGCGATACTGGTGTCATAACCGCATAATTCGTTGCATTGGGAAGTTAGCTTCATAAAACGCAGCTCTCGGGCGATGGGGTCGCCACATTCCTACGTCATTATTATTATTTTTTTTAAATCTTGTTCTCGGGTGAACCCGGTTTTTCATCATAGCCACGGACTGAGTCAAGTGACTGATGAGATAAGGATGTTGGAAGTTAATATGATACGATGTCTGAAATCTTCTGAGCTGATGTTGTAGGTATAAAATTAGGAGCATAGTGTAATTTTTAGTTCGTATTTTACCGCTGTTATCCATACACAGCGCCCACAACCATTGGAGGTGACAACATTCGCTTCTGGATGCTTTCTTAGAACTACCATTTTTATTTTTAATAAGAGGTTATAGGCTCCGGAAGCTGCGATCATGGTTTCTTGAAGCAACCAACCCCGACGCAACTGGAACGTGTACGTCATCCGCTTCTGCTCCTTCTGTCCTCGAAAGTAAGCAAAAGCGGGAAATTTACGCAGGATAACATCGGGCAACACTGCTCCTTGGAGTCACGTCTCTGGCCGCGGATGACCTTACGCGGCAGACGGGACAGTTGGAGATGAAGTTTTCACCTCTGGATACTTGTTTAGAGCTACTATCTAATAGGCGTAGAGATGTGGCGACCCCATCGCGCGAGAGGTCCGGCTCTTGCAGTCAGCCACGTTGCTTTGGGCTGTCTCGGCCTGTCTCGGAAGGAGGCCATGGTTCAGTTGGGAGTGGCAATAGGACCGAACCGAGACGACCAGGCATGGCCCCGGACAAATGCGAGAACATCGATTTAAATGGTCGAACCAACTCAGGAGGGACATCCATACCTGTTGGCAAAGAAGCTCACCGACACGAAGAGGATTCATGAGGAGGTTACATGAGAAGTGGGTCAATATTCACCCGGAATATGCTCATCAAACGCGTCAGAATTTAAGAGATCAGATATCCTTTTTGCGAAAACGCGGACATGAGGCTCCTTATCAAGAAGAAGAAGAGCAACATCCTCCAGCGAACATTCCACCCGTTCCAGTAAGACCACCATTATTATTATTATATGAGAGAAGCTGTAGGCTCCGGAAGCTACGATCGTGGTTCCTTAAGAAGGCCAATCCCGAAGCAAC
The DNA here is from genome assembly GCA_932178445.1 of Andricus quercusramuli. NCBI lineage: Eukaryota > Metazoa > Arthropoda > Insecta > Hymenoptera > Cynipidae > Andricus > Andricus quercusramuli. The sequence goes on from CAKNXH010056817.1 coordinate 75,436, forward strand.
TGAAACGTGTACGTCATCCGCTTCTGCTCCTTCTGCCCTAGAGCGGGAAATTTACGCGAGATAACATCTGGCAACACTGTTCCTTGGAGTCAGGTCTCTAGCCGCGGATGACCATACGCGGCTGACGGGACAGTTGGAGATACAGGTTTCACCTCTGGATACTTTTTCAGAACTGGCTGATAAATGAAGCTTTCATACCTCCAAGACAGCCGATTATGAGAACTCATGTTGGCATTATCGGCTATCTGCTAAGGTGATTGTGCTGGAACGGGTGGCATTTTCACTGGAGGATATTGTTCTTCTTCTTGTTGATAAAGAGCTTCATATCCGCTTCATGTTATTATTTTTTTTTGTTTAAACTTTTTCTCGGGTGAACCCGGTTTTCGTCATAGCCACGGACTAAGTCAAGTGACTGATGAGATGAGGATGTTTCAAGTTATTTTAATACAATGTTTGAAATCATTTGCGATGATGTTGTAGGTACTAAATTAGGAGCATGGTGTAGTTTGCAGTTTGTCTTTACCGCTGTTATCCTTACACAGCGGCCGTGAGTGTTGGAGGTTACAAAAGTCGCCTCTGGATGCTTTCTTAGAAACCGGTTTTTCTTCATAGACACGGACTAAGTCAAGTGCCTGACGAGATAAGGATATTATAATTTATTTTATGATTTATTTTAATACGATGTTTGAAATCATTTGCGATGATAGTTAGTTAGTTAGTGTTAAAACGGGCGGGAATCCCATAAAGAGCTACCCTGGCGTTCAAGCTATAAAGCCTATTGTGCCACATCCTTACTTATTCACTCTCAGCATTCGACCCCAGACCTCTTGACGAAGCCCAGTATGTCGACCACTGATCGCGTTTCGATGTCGTCTGTTTCCATGAAATGGACCCCGAGGGTCTGTTGGCTGAGCCTAGCTAATGCCGGGCACTGGCATAATACATGCAGGGATGTTTCGTCATCCCTGCCACACCTCCTGCACTCCGTCGTGGGGCTATACCCCATTTTGTGCATATGATAGTTCAAGTGATTGTGCCCTGTCAGGGTCCGTACCACTGACCTTATGTCTTTCTTGGGTAAACTTAGGATTTCCTTGGCTCTGTCCATCCTATAGGTATACCCCAGGATGGATTTCGCCTGACGGCAACCCTTGGTTTGCTCCCATTATTCCCTATGTTTTGTTCGGATCCAATTTTTAATGGTCATCCCGACGCTGCAAGACGTTATTCCCAGTAACAGTTCCGGCCCTTCGAATTCGCTCTACGCTGCTTTTTTCCAACTGATCCGACTTTTCGTTGCCCTTGATCCCTGTGTGACCAGAGACCCATATGAGAGCCACTTTGTTTTTTTCTGCAAGTTGGTTTAATGCCTTTTTGCATTCCCAAACCAGTTCTGATGTTATGTCTGGTTTCCCTATTGCAGTTAGTGTCGCTTGGCTGTCCGAACAGATCGTGATCTGTCTGCCAATAGCGTTTTCATCTGTTAGTGTTTCAGCACAACGAAGGACGGCCAGGACTCTCCCTCTCTTACTGTCATAAATTCCTGATACTGACCCTCCCTCTCCCCTAGAGCAGTGGTCGGCAAACTTTTTGCTCACTTTTCAGGTCTGGGCAGGCTGGACCCGGCTTAATTTTTTCTGCTACTTTCCGATCGGCTCACGGAGCTCAGTGCGGGTGCGCTCGCCCCGACGGGTGTCCTTTGTCCACAGGCAGGTCAAAGTAAGAAAATTTAAAAACTTTTAATTCTTCAACTAGCGATTTCAAAATAGTATAATCAGCATCTACAAATTTTTCCGATTCCAATGATATATTACTTGCCTAAGAAAGTTGAAAATTTGAAGGAGTTTGATATCAAAAAACTTCCGCTCAATATTCAATGTAATACTAAATGCTTCTCAAATTGTCAACCTTTATAGACAAATTACATATCGTTGAAATCGGAAAAATTCGCAGATTCCAAAAATATCATTTTCAAATCGCTAATTGAAAAATTAACGATTTTTACATTTTGTCAATTTGTTCTATTTTCCAACAAAGGACCCCTGAGAGAAGGGTCGGTCTGCCCAAGTTCTCAGGTACCTGCCCAGAAAGTAGGTCGTTGGGCAGCCCGGGCAGGGTAGCCTGCCCTGGGCAAGAGCGTGCCGACCACTGCCCTAGAGCCATCCGTATATCAGATTTTCCCCGGAGGAGCGGGTTACCATTTTCTTTCCACAGATCCCTGCTTGGGATAACGACGCGGAAAGCTTTGGCGAAGTTGAAGCGTTTTGTTATTTTATCTTGCCTCATCTGTAGAACCGGCAGTGTGCTGATATCAATCGGGAGTCTAGTGTGTTTAGTCCCCACAGTTCATCTATTTGCTCTTGCCAGGCGGCCCATCGCGTGAGCCGCTCTGGCAGTTATCGCAACATGCAGGGGTTCTTCACAGAGCATGACTCCTATTGCCGCTGTGGGCGCATTCCTCATTGCTCCAGTCAAACCCCTAAATGCTAGCGTTGTAGTTTGCGTGTAGTTTGCAGTTTGTTTTTCAAGGCTGTTATCCTTGCACAGCGGTCGTGAGTGTTGGAGGTGACAACAGTCGCCTCTGGATGCTTTCTTAGAGCTACCATGTATCAGGCCATATGTTCTTAGTCGCTTGCTTCCTGATGGTCTCGGAAGTTTCTTACAATGCGACAGGTGTTTAATAAAATCGCCTTCTGAGCTGCCGCCAGTACCCTACTGAGTCCTAGATGTTCAAGATGTTCAGTGCATCTTGCGTGCACATTGCCTGTATCCGAAATTACAATAGGATGAATAGATGCATGTTTCACATTCCTCTATATTGCCTTTACTTCATGTCTTAGCTCGCTATACTTATGAATCTTGGTTGTATAGGTTGCCTGCAAATTTGGGTTAAGCGGACAAGCAATGTCGATGATGTAGACTCTTCCACCTTTTTTCTATCACATGACGATGTCAGGTCGATTGGCTCGGATGTAATGATCCATCTGGATAGTCACATCCCAATATAAGATGTAATCTTCATTTTCTAAAACGGGCGTTGGAATGTATCTATAGAAAGGCATCCATTATGTTAAAAGTCCTAGGTTTAAGGCAAGTTGTTGATGTACAATGCCCGCCACATCATTATGTCTGTGCGTATATTCTCTTTGAGCCATTACGCGACAACCATCAATAATGTGCTCGATGGATTCGTTGGTATCTCCACATAATCGGCACCGGTCAACCACGTCTTGATGTAACACGTGTTTGCGATAATTCCTTGTGGTGACAACCCTTTCCTGAATCGCAATGACGAATCCTTCCGTTTCTGGATCCAGGACTCCCTTTCTCAGCCAAATATTTGATGCCTCAATATCCACTTCATATTGATCTAACGTTTTGGGGTTTTCGCCGTGGATGGCTTTCTGTCTCCATTGCGTTTCTAATTTCTCTATAGTTTCTGCCCCAATATTCAAGGCCTCCTCTGAGGACAAATTCAAGGGCGTGTAGTCAAGATCCGCTTTACAGATGGGGTTGTAAAGCGTAACATCTCGCTTGCTTTTAAAATAGTCTTGCAACTGTATAACTTGTGACTCACACAGTTTTCTGACATCTACAATGCCCCTGCCCCCTATATTTCGTGGTAGAACTACCCTCTCAATCGCCGAATTACTGTGGCGCATTCGGTGTTTCTTCATTTCTACGCGGATGATTCTGTTTAATCGTTCAAGGTCGGTGTTCGACCATTTGATGAGCCCAAAGGAGTAAGTGAGAACAGGGATGGCATAGGTATTGACTGCCCTGATCTTGTTTGCCGAGTTAAGAGAACTCTTCAGAACCAATTTGAGTCTTGCAGTGAAGGCAGTCGTTAGGCTTTTCCTAGCTATCGTATGCTAAATACCCTCTAGATTCGAGAATACCCAGGTATTTATATGACGCGCCCTCAGCCATTGCCTCGATGTCATTCCCGAAATCGTTCTCTATCTCTGCGGTCCCTAATTCTCCTCTGGTTAAATGCACTGTTCGGCATTTATCTATTCCAAACTCCATGTGGATATCATTGAAAAACTGCTTTGTAACATCAATCACTTGCTGCAGTTTCTCGTCCGAACTAGCGTATAGCTTCAGGTCATCCATGTATAGAAGATGGGTCACTTGATGACCATCCTCATTATCATTTACTCGGAACCCATAAGACATGCTATTTAAAGTTTTTCTCAGTGGGTTCAACGCTAAACAGAACCATAATGCACTGAAGGAGTCTCCTTAGAATATACCCGTCGTAATGCGCATTGGTCTAGTTATCCTTGGTTGTCCATGATCAAAATACTTGATTCTTGTACCTCATCGCATGACTTAGGAAGTCAATAATGCGTGGGCAAATTTTGTATACTTTTAACACTTCAAGCAAATAGTCATGTGGTACGGAAGAAAACGCTTGCTCGTAGTCACTGTATGCCATGTGCAAGCTTCTTTGATGTTTAAGAGCTTGCGTCATGGCAACAGCGGCTATGGTGACTAGATCTTCATTGCCTCGCGATTATTTTTTTTTTAATCCTGTTCTCGGTTGAACCCGGTTTTTCATCATAGTCACGGACTAAGTCAAGTGACTGATGATTGTTATCAATCTTTCCAGTGGTGCAAGAATGGGTTCTTTATTATTTTACTAAACATTATATATAATTTCTAGTTATTTTTTTTCTATATTCTTCAACATTTCAGAATTTATAATAGTTTTTAGAAAATAACGATAAAGTTAATGTATTAGTTTTGATTGCCAACGTATCAAAACACTGCATTTTAGAATCGGTTCAAAAATTATACTTCATCAACTTTCTAAAAGCTTAACAATATGTCAGATCGTCAAAACACTCGGATCATTTAAGAATAGTGAATAAACACAATAAATAATTAATATAGCTAACAACAAGTTTCTTGCTGAATGCCGGCATGGGGCGCCAAACACTGGTACATATCGATCACATCGCAAGTGTTTGGTGCGCCACCACGATTGTGCATTTCAAAACATTTGAGAGTTTGGACATTTTCAGCGACCGAAAACCATTATTCTCACCGCTGAAGAATAATAAAAATTCACAGTGAAAAAATATAAATTGTCTTGAAATTTATAGGGAAAATATCACACTATCCTATATTTTCTCTTCAGCGTATTCGTAGTTATCATTTTTTAATTTTACCTCACAGAATTTTCATATTTATTATCAGTTCGGTAGTTATTATATAACATATTATATTTTAATAATGAATTTTTGGGTAACTGGTTTCAATTGCATATTTCTTTACATTAAATGAATATGCTATTCAAATTAATATTCGTGTGCTTAATTGAACCCGTTGACAGTGTATGACGCATATTGGATAAAAAAAGTGGCCAAGAGTGCGTTTGACCTAGTATGCGTCATGTAAAATAAATAGATTGATACTATTTAGATTATCATGAAACTTGGTGCACAAAGCTTTTTTGGGTCTCTGAATCTGAATATGGTATCAGAATTCCAAGAATCAAAATTACGAAAAATTCAGTAACATTAGCCCTAGTGATATACGCATGTATATATACGTGACGTTTAGGCGCCGCCGTTTGGACGCCGCCGTTGGGTACGTGACGTTTAGGCGCCGCCGTTTGGACGCCGCCGTTTGGACGCCGCCGTTTGGACGCCGCCGTTTAGGCGCCA